>JAPQWS010000126.1:0-154506 GCA_028651295.1 Catharanthus roseus | reverse complement strand
CATGTATTACAACATGTGTTCTGTAAGACGTGATCGAGACATATTCTTAAGGTAAAAGGGTATTAGTCCAAGTGAGTTGAGCCCAATGAAATAGCATGATAGAGTCGCCCCCTATCATAAGCCCCCGGAAAAGAATTATAAATAGGTTATGGTTATTTGATTTGAAATTGTCCCCTTTATTTGCACGTAAAAAGCGTGTAACACTTCCCGGGAAGAAATTTCATTGACATCGGTCAATTACTATAATTTTAATCAATATAATCAATATATAGAGCTTCCGAGTTTTCCAATTTGACTCATAATTTTCGTTTCTCTTTGTAGATCTATCTTCGTTTTTCCATACCTTTGCATTCTATTTATCGCGACATCAACTTCTAGGGTAACCATCTCTAAAGGAGCTTTGAAGAAAGGGGTCGAAGGATAACACTTCCAATTAAGGTAGTTCTTCTCGTTTTGAAGTTAGAATTATCTATCTTAAGGATAATCTTGGTCCAGGCGATTTGGGTGTATTATGTCGGGGAATTATTCTATTTTGTTTCTTGATATGAATGAGGCCGAATCTATGGGTCGTATGAGGAAACATTATCGGGCTTTAGAAATGCTTTATTCTTACACCTTAAGGATGAAGAACAAATTTGTGAACCGACAACTATTAAACATCCTTTTGAGGTTTGCTATAATCAACTTGGAGTCGTAAGGAGGGAGTTTGTGATCCCCTAATAACTTTAGGATTAGAGCACTGAGCGTCGAGGAGAGGACTCATATACCCCTCGAAAGGATGGATGGTAGTCTATTGGGATCAATTAAAAGTCGGGTTAAGGTTTTCTCTGCATAACATGTTTTTAGATATGACCATTACTTGGGTAGTTGATATAGGTCAAATAGCCCCCTAACGAGATAAAGATTATTGTGGCTTTTATCTTCATGTGTAAGTGTTTTGGGTGCCTACCAGATTTGGAATTATTCTCAAGGTTTTTTGACATAAAACCTATTAAAGATGGATCCGGATGGCACACATTTCAAAGAAAAGGTGGCCAAGTAGAAGCTGGTGAAGAAATTACCACGGTTTATTCATGGATGAAGAGATAGTGGTTTTTTATTAATAGAGATGGTTACGAAAGACCTTGGAATATGATGAAGAAGATTAAAAAATGCACTCTATCAATTCTAAGCATCCTTTTATAGAGGAATGTGTGAAAACTATCCAAGGATATGACTTTGGGATACTTTTGAGAGAAGAAAATTGGGGTGAAGAACCCGTGAAGGCTAGCTGGGTTTTATGATCGAGAAGAATGCAATCTTTATGAAGCGAGTTAGTATTAGGGTGTGATACTAACTCAATAAGAATTATTGTAGTTTTAACTAATTATTGGATGTTATATGAAATTGAGTTTGATTTGTTGATACTGTGATTTTGGCAGGGAGATTAATGTTACTCAACATGGCTGAAGCTGCGATAAAATTAAAAGTGCTACCCCCATAGCTCATTTGGGGGAATGACTCGTAAGGATATCTATCTGCTTTATATATATGTTTGTGTTTTAATGTCTTTGAAAAAAAACCATTTTATTACGAAATAAGAGAGCATCCTTTTATTGCTCCTGTTGGACTAGAGGTAGGAAGAAAGAAAGAAAGAAAAGAAAGCAGATGCTTCCAGGTTGAGGTCATCGGGAGTCTGTGATCTCGAAAAGTGAGTTTGGTGTTGTGGAGGTGGTGGAACCTCCACCCCCGAGAAGCGAGAGGAGGAGTCATTCAAGGAAAAAGAAGGGGTGTTATGCCTTTCATCTCGGAAAATCGGTTAGGCGATGAGGATGTTGATACTCTGGAGGTTGGTAGAAATGAAGAAGACACTTTGGAGCTTGCAGGAGTGGATGAGGAAACCTTGGAGAGTTGTCTGATTGATTATTTTTCCAACATGGATGGTCAGTTTTAAGAGGAAGAAGTCGAATTGGGGAAAAAGGTTTGCCAGTGAGGAATCAAGTGCGGACCCATTTGGTAACAAGGCAGCTCTAGACATGAGTCTGGAGGAGATGGTAGAAGATTTTCTTATGAACAATATGCAGATAAGTTCAATTTGTGATATTTTGATGGCTTTTTTTGAAGAGTGTGGTGTACGATATATATATATATATATTTATTTTGTAGTAGAATTTCAACATTTTGAATCAACCTGCACAGCGTATGATACATAACTAGGTGGCAGAGAAGCAAATGGCTAATATTTATAAGAAGAGTCTAGATCAAAGCAATCGAGAATTGGAAATTGCTATCGACTGGGTAAAAGGTATTGGAGAGAAAGATTTCTGATCTGGAGGGGGGTGAACCTAAAATTAACAGAGACCAATGCTGCTTTAACAAAAATAAATTAGCAATTAACGGATGAGTGTGATGTCAAAAGTGGGGGAATTGCAGGAGTTTGAATGAGGCATTAGTTCGGACACGACAAGAAGTTGGTGAATATAAGGAGGAGTGGTATGAGCCGAGATAAGCATGAGAACATGGAGAGCTTCCAAGGATCGGTTACAAGGTCAAGAGCAAGCAAGATAGACTTAGAAATGCAAAGAAACAAGCGTAGAAAAGCTTGAGGCTATAAAAGCCAAACCTACCGTCGGCCCTACCATCCCTGGTAGGGTTTTGGCCCAAAATTGTTTTGAGGATCCAACCTACCGTCGACAATAAGTCGAGGCCTACTGTCGACGGTAGGTCTCGGGAAGCTGAAGGTCTTGAAGAAATTTAACTCCTTTGACCTATCATTTTGATTTTTAAGTTTTTTTTTTTATTTGTAATTAAGTGGCCTAAGTACCCATCTTCTTATCATAAGCTAGATTAATAATTTGGGTTAAGATTTAAGGATATGGAGCACTATATATATATATATATATATATGTATTTTTCAGCCATTGAACATAAGAATGAAGAAATGAAATATTGAAAGAGTCTTGAGAGATAGAACCCAGGGTTCTTGGTTTCTCTTCCTTCCTTGTAAATTAGAAATTTCTCTTGTATAATTCTAGATAAGCAATTCTTGAATCTTCAATTCAAGAGTTCTAGTCTAATTTCTAAATTCTATTTATTCCTTGAGGTGCCAACTCCATAGTTGGTGTTCCTTGGGAACATAGGTTCTTCTTAGAGTGTGGAGGATAGATGAGGCTTTTCCCAAGCCTTGTTGATTCTCCCCTTTACATATATGAAGATATTTTTTGTTCCTTTTTTATTTTATCTTGTTGCAATCCGTATTACTTACAAATGGGTATTGCCGAGAGAATGTCCGACTTTCTTGATCAGCGACGTTCCGGATAATCTCATTTTATGTTTATGTTCTTCATTTCTCTAAAGGAAACAAACTATCAAGGGAATTCTCTAGAAGGGAGTTGAGTCTTGGGAGTACATGATCTTCAAGGGAAACTGAGGAGGATCATACCATGAAATTAGCTCGAAAGAATCAGGGCAGTGAGGCGATGACTATAGAATTTGTCTGTCCTTGTAGATAGCGAAGGCAATGTGCTTCCCGTTATGAAGGAGAAAATTACCAACGATTTTGTGAATCTTCGATCGGTAGGAGTTAATTTTATTCATTGACTATGCCAATGGTAAGCTATGCTTTAACCGGGCTGGTTGATACAATTCACAATGACAACCTCGATATGATCTGTTATAGATATGTACTACAATAAATAGGCTAAGAATCTTGAGTTACTATGGGAAGTTAGTAAGAAGGCAGAGATGGAGGGATCTGCGGTAAATTCAGACGACGAATCAGCTAGATGGGAACCAAGAAGAGCATGAGGCCTCGATTGTGGTAACCCTGAATACTCTACGCAAGGAGTGAACTCAAGCCACCGAGACCGGGGGAAATTGATCGGGTTCTTGTTGATTGACTCGATAGTATGCCATAATTGAGCCTTAGGGAACCTAAGGAACAACGAGATGAGGGGTGTCACGGAGGATCAATCGGGGAACCAATCTACCCAATACCCCCATCTATGATCGCTTGTGGCTCTAAGGACTATACTCTGGTATGCTTGATTCGGAAATGTCGGGAAGTGATTAGGTTTACAGTGCGGTTTTTATCCGAGGGTGTTGGCGGTGAACGCCAATTGAAATCCTCCGGTGCTATAGTCACACTGGGCCAAATGTCGGGGACGTGTTTCCCGTTTGGGGAAAAGTTACGTCTCCATACAATGTGCAAAAGGATTTCTCGTTGGGTAAAAACACGGAGTAAGTTGAGTTGTTTCCAAATAGGTCATAGTTTGACCTTTGTTTTAGGGATAAAGCCGCAGCCCACCCTAATTTTAACCTTGTCATAGTTACAGTAGACATTTTTTTTATTTATCTCCGTACTAGATATATCGAGCTTTTTGATCCCATTTAAAAAGAATGCATGCTGTTTTATAATGCACCTTTTTAATTTACCGTAGTTATTTAGAATCAACTACAGTGAATGTGGTTAAATGTGAAAAGGTGCAATGAAAAGATAAGTTGTGATGCTTCCGTGTCAGAAGCATTTAATAGGAACTCTAAGGTTTATCCACGTGGTGAAGTGTGATAGGACCTCAATTAGTTTTCCGAGAGTAATAATGATAATTATAGTCATGAAAAGGAAGTAAAAGTGGGAACATACCTATGTGCACTCTTTTCGACTATCATCGCCATGGCTTTCCAATATATAAAGGGTTTGTAGTTGTGATTTATGAGTAATACTCTTCAACCTCTTATTTTTTCTTCTATTAGAAAGAGTATGAATCACTACTTCGTCGCCATCGATGGGACTGAGGTCCCTTGTGTGCCACCTTTATCTCTTCATTTCTGGGATTTGTTTCCAAATTTACACATTTGTCGTACCCATTTCCATTAAAATAAAGTGTATCAGAATGTTCCTTTGATAGCCATCTTGAAGAATCATCGACACTACTCCTTTGAGCGTTTCATGTCGATATTGAAGGTTTATCTAAGACTCCAAGGGGTGAGGGGGCTGTGGAGTTGGAGTTGGACCTGTATGAATATTGCCATAATCGACCATAAATAATGGTTAGTTTAAAGAAATAGTGAGGGCCGCTCCGGCACCATAGGGACGTCATCGATCTTTTCCATCGCTACTTTGAAGAGCTATATGCATGAGATGCTCTCTAATGATGGAAGCATTTCTAGCTTTGGATCATATCATTCATAAAGAAGAGCGAGACTAGGAAGAGGAAGAAATTGGAGGCATTCTGAAGTGAAGATAGATATTTATATATTTTTGTAGAGGGGGCCTCTGCCGAGTGGGGGTAATTTGTGGTTCGCGGTCCATGACTATCAGGATCTTTGAACTTTTATTTTTTTGGACCTATCGTGTTGGCCTCCCGATAGGCTAATCGAATGACAATAGCTCCAGTGCCTTTGTTTTCGAGTGACAAATTTTTTTATTATTTTTTTGGTAATAGTTAATGTGGCCGATAGGCCGTTATAAATATATAAATGATCTTTTGGTTATTTATGAATTTTTTGTTGAGCTTGTTTATCTTACATTTTAGATTTGTGTCTATTGTTCAAACACTTAAATATAATTTAAACTCAAAAAATCATGAATGTTTGAATGGGTATGATGATTACAGGTATTGTCTTTTTGAAGTAGTTTGGCGATAAAGTGAAGTAAAGGAGGTTAGATGTGGAAAAGGGTTTATTTTGTTCGAACCTTTAGGTATTGTCTACATGAAGGGTGTGTTTTAATTTTTTTTAATGATATGAAGTTATCGAGAAAATGTATGGATAAGTGTGTGTCGCGGTTATGGTGACTACTTTAAAATTGTAAGGATACGTCTATACCAAGGTCAATATGGTCCTATGTAAGCTTGTAACAAAAGAATCGTGTAAAAAATTGATTATATATTTGATACTTGGATACATTCAAATACAAAGTGTTATATAAGATAACGTCTAAGGAAAAAATTTCCTTAGGTCTAAGTTGTTCCACGTCTTTGCCAGAATTTTACCTTCAAAATCTCGAAATTTGTAACTCCCGTGCCGTTGTCTTTAATTACTTGGTATGGTCCTTCCTAGGTAGGATGCTGACTTCATTTTTCCTTAAAACTAAGTCGCCCTCTTTAATGGTGGATGGCTTGACTTTTGCATTGTAGTAACAGGCAGTTTGTCTTTTGTAATAAGTATCCCGCTTAGCTGCCTGTGCCCTGATTTCATCAATGAGAACCAAGTGTTCCTGCATAAGCTGATCATTTTGGTCTTCGTTGAACGCAACATTCCGAAGGGACTTGCTTCCAATTTCTATTGGGATCATCTCGTCTATTCCAAAACAAAGATTAAAAAGTGTCTTCCTGGTAGCTCTTTTTGGTGTAGTTCTGTATGACCATAAGACATTCAGCAATTCGTCCAACCACTCTTTTTTTTTTTTTTTTTTTTTTTTTTTTTTTTTTTTTCAGCTCATCGATTCTTTTTTTGAGTCCTTGTAGAATTGTGCGATTGGTGACTTCAGTTGCTCCATTTGTTTGGGGATATCCCACAGACGTGAATCTTTGTTCAATGCCAAGTTCTTCACAGAAATCACAAAATTCTTTAGAGTCAAATTGTTTATCATTATCTGAAATTAAGATTTTCGGGATGACGAACCGATAGATTATATCTTCATAGACGAATTCCTTGACTTTTCTTGCTGTGATTGTTGCCAAGGCTTTCACTTCAATTTATCTAGTAAAGTGGTCTATTGCAATGAATAGAAGATTTTTTTCTACTTGGTTGCTTTAGGAAATGGTCTTAGTAGATCAATGCCCCATTGAGTGAAAGTGTGTCGGGTACCGAAAGTGTGATATTCCGACATCGAGGATATGGTGTTCATTGGCATAGATATGACATTTATTGCATGCCTTTACCAAATTCACCAAGTATTCTTTCATGGTCAGCCCAATAATATTCTATATCCTTTATTTATCTCACGTAAGATGTGTCTACCATCCTCCCTCATTGACACACTTAAGTAGCGGCCAATTGCTGTTGTCTGTATAATTGATCATTGATGAGTACATAACACGCGAAGTTGTTCGTACCTTTTTGGGCGTGTGTCGGGTCATTTGATAATTTTTCATATAGAATGAAGTCTCAAATAGGTGTTGTTCGAGTCTTTGACAATATTAGCCATGCAAATTTCTTTGCCAATGCTTTTCTACGATAAAGATTCTATCCACATTTCTTCGATGGGCTCCCCAATACTTAGCTTAGAGAGCATATCGGCTTTTGTATTTTGTTCCCTTGGTACCTTCTCAAAGTTCATCTTTGGTGAATTCCGAGACCAACTATTCAACGAAGTAAGATATTGTTTCATATTTTCTTTCTTAGCCTAAACTATTCTCATTACTTACCCGATAACCACTACGAGTCACTACGAACTAAGATATGCGTTAATTTCAAACTTTTTGCCATATGCAAACTTGCTAAGAGAGCTTTGTACTCTGCCTCATTGTTGCTAACTGGGGAGCGAAAACTTCATAGCATAAGCATATTGATTTTACGTCTGGATCTTCTAATATGAGCCGACACCCTTGGTGTTTTTCTCTGTGGAATCATCGGTGTTGAGTGTCCAAGTGTCCGGAGTTTTTATAGAACTCGTATTGGAGTCATTTATGAGTTGTCGAGGAACGAATATTCGACTAGAAAATTTGCTAATGCTCGTCCTTTTTATCATTTTTTGGGGGAGAAGTCAATTTGATATTTACTTAACTCCAACCCCCATTTTGAAGTTCGATCCCGATATGTTGGGTTTATGCGATACATATCTTAACGGACCCCATTTGTTAATACTGTAATAGTATGTGCTCGAAAATAAGGTTTGAGTTTTAGATCCTGTTATAGTTAAACAAAGTCTATTTTTCCAAAGAAGCTGTAACGCTCTTACGGCCCATGTAGGATATCACTCACATAGTAAATAGGTTTCATGTTATTATTGCGGAAAGAACATAAAAAAAAGCTAATCACTTTGGGAGTGACATGCCAATACAAATAAATTTTTTCTCCTATTACTAGGGTCATAAGAAGGGGGAGGAAGATAGATATTTTTTTTAGCTTTCGGAAAAGCCAAACAAGCTGCCGCAATCCATTTAAATTTAGATGGGTGCCTTAAAATTTGATAGAAAGGAAGGCTGTCTCTCCGGCTCTTGCAAGGAACCTCCCTAGGGAAGCCATCCTTCCCGCTAGGCATTGGACTTTCTTTTTACGGTCTTTGGTTCCGAGCATGCCTGGATGGCCTTGATTTTCATTGGATTTGCTTCAATTCCCTACGCTGACCATATACCTAAGGCATTTTCTGAAGAAACTCCGAAAGTCGATTTCTTGGGATTTAACTTTGTTAGCCCTAAGGGCATTTTTGCATATGTTTTTTATTATAATTAACATATGTTTGTGCGATGATTATTAAGCTTACTTTCTATAGAACAAAAGAAGCACCTTTGAAGTCTCAAAGCTACACTCTTAGAAGCAAAAGATCTTGGCAATCAAGGCAAAATGAAGGAGAAAAGATAAAGCCATTGAAGACCTTGAAAACTTGTGTCTTAGTTAGGGATATGCTAAGGTATTTTTGTAAAACTCCCTAACTCTCGTCTTTGATTGTTGATCAAGTTTAAAGCTCATTGGATGAATTTCTTTTTATAAACTATTCTTGAAAAACCCAAGTATTCTTGATAGAGTTTTTGATGCCTTTGAAAGTTTTCTTATCTCTAAGAGAATATCAAGAATAAATGCTTTTGAAATATGAAGGAAAGCTCTTTTTGTTGTTAAGGAAAAGCTGGGCTGTAATATCTTTCTTAAAAAGTGTCATCCGATTTTTTTTCAAAGGAAAATAAAAATTGGACATCCTATTTTAAAACCGATCGTCCGATTTTTATAGGTAGTCGATCGATTCTTCTGTATTAAAAATCAGTCTTCCTATTTTAAAAAGAGCTCATCGATTTTCCTTCTACAAGGAAATTGGGACGTTTGTTTTCGAAATCGACCAGTCCGGTTTTTCTTTTCTACTGTTAAAAAATATTACCGTTACACATACAGATTACCTTTTTTCCTTCCTCTATATATATATATATGTATAGAACTCTTGATCAGCTAGTAAATGTAAGGTTGTTGAAAATTAAATTGCGAGCATTTAAGAACATTTAAAGAGCTTTAAAGTACATTCTTCAAAACTTCTTTATCTTACAAAAAATACAAAAGGAAAAATCTTCTTGGAGCTTCATTGTTGATCGGCTATCAAAGAAGAGAAAAGAGGAGCTTGTAGAAGTATTCGATTATATTGTATCCTTCTCTTACGAAGTTCATTTGGTAACTTTGTTCCTTACTCATCTCTTTCTCTATTGATATCAAAGGTTTTTGTTGAAAAACCCCTTGGGCTATCTTTTTGATTGTAATTATGTTGTGGGTTGAGGTTACTTGCAAAACCCTTATTGGGTGATCCTCAAACTTGAGATTGTTGAAAATTTTGATTATAGTAGAATTGAAAAATCCTTGGGTGTTAACTCGAGGTAGTGGATGTAGCTCTTTGAGTGAGTGAACCACTATAAATTTGTTGTGCCTCTTTATTCTTTAATTTTATGCTTATTGCTTGATTGTCATAAACTATAAGATTGTGTTTGGCTTGGAATTTTATTAAAAAGAATTTTAGAATTCTCTCTCAAACAAAATTGGAGGTTTAACTTTTAATCACAGAAAAAAAAATTTAAAAAAAATTAGTCAAAAAACCTTATTCACCCCCTCTAAGGATTTGCAAACTTCATGCCAATCTTGCAAAGTCTGTCAAAAACCTCTTTCATATCGGCTATTGCAGAGTGCCTTTGTCTTTTGATTTAACAATTATGTCATCCATATATACCTCCATTATCTTTCCAATAAGGCCTTCTAAAGCTTTATTGATCGACTCTTGCAATTCAGCCCTGCATTTTTCAATCGAAGGGCATGAGGGTATGGCAATAGATACCATCGTCAATAACGAAGGCCGTTTCACCATGTCAGCTTTTTCCATCTAGATTTGGTGATATCCTTCATATGCATCTAAAAATGATAAGAATTTATGTTACGCGACGGAGTAAACTAGTTGGCCAATGCGTGGAAAGGGAAAAGACTTTTTGGGAATGACCTTGTTCAAATTAGAGAAATTAATACAGATCCTCCATGCTCCTCCCGATTTTGCCACAACCACCGGTTAGACAACATTCTGGGAAATTAATCGGTTTGATTATACCGACTTTTAGCAATTCTTTCACTTCCTTTCTAATGATTTCCTATCCCTGCTTTGTGAATACCTTTTTCTTCTGAAAAATCAACTTTGATCCTTACGGGATTCACAACTTGTGTTCTGTAAATTCTCTGTGGACAACCCCAAGGTCTGTGGAGGACCATCCGAAAATATCCTTGTACTCAACAAGTAGTTCAGCTAAATTCATTCGGAGATCTAATGGTAATGCTCTCTCGATCCGCACTATCTGCTCTGGTTTCAATTGATCCAGAACAAAGAGCTCGTACTCGTCATCTCGTTTAATCTTGGGTATTAGGCTATCATCGGTGGATTCTTCCTCTTTTTCAACCTCCAGCATAGTGGCAAAGTAGCATTCTTGGGATGCCTTTTAGTTGCGATGATACCGTATAGATTTCTTGACCAATTAGAATATCCACGAAAAAGATCACATATAGAAATCTTTGCTTGAAATTGATTTAAGGCAGATCTATCCATGATACAATTATATGGTGATGATGTGGAAATAATGAGGAGCTCCACCATGTGGCCTATATTTTTAACCGAAAAGGGGAGTGTAATTTCCCTTCGAATTTTATTGTCTGCCTCGTAAACCCCAATTAACGGGGCTACATAAGGGACGACTTTGTCCCATAGAATGCCTATTTGCTTAAAATTTCTTTAAAAAGGACATTCACTAAACTTCCAGATATCTACCGAAATTCTATCAACAAGGCATTGATCAATGGTCATGGTGAAGACCGAGAGGATCATCACCATGATTTTCATGAGTCCCTTTTCTTGAGGATGGTAGGCCAACATCCTTTATAATGTTTATCATCTTCAAATAGGAAGAATAAGGATTATATTTTTGTATTTCTTTTGTCGGTGTTCCAAGGCTTTTTTTGTGTTATCGGACCCGAAAGATCGCTTTGCCAAAGCGTCATCAATAAACTCTCTCGAGTTTTCTATTATGGATTGATTGCTCAATGGCCTTCTTCGGTTTGTTGCATTGCTCTGTGTCGTGCCCGTGATCTTTATAGAATCAACGGTATTTTGCTTTATTTCTCTTATGAGGATAAAGCACTTTTACGAGTTTGTCCAATATTCCCAAGGACTCCATTTGCTGCAAGACATCCGATCAGGGAATTTTAAGTGATGTGTAATCATATCGGGAGTTTCGGACTTCTTTGGTCCTTACTAGTCATGCACTGCAGGCCTTTGCTTGTGATCAGGATACTTGATTTTTTTTGTAGTTTGTATCTCCTTGACTTCATTGTCCAAATCTCACTTCTAAAGAACATAGTCATACGCGTGGATGGATTGTTCAATTCTTTTTAACAAATTAGAGATGGTGGTTGGCTCCTAGTTAGCCAACTTTCGAGAAAAAAGCTTAGTTAGTTAAACTATGTCTATACCTTTGTATGAATCTCTTCGAGATAGATCAGCGTTCTCTTGGGCAACCTAATTAAACAGGGCTGTGAAATCTCGAGTCATTTCATTCACGACGCTATCGTACACTCGGTAAAAACTCCGAGGTTGGTCTAAAGATAGAGCGTGGGAGGGAATTTTGGATAAACATCTCTCTTAGATCCCGAAACTAGTGATGCTCCTTGGTGGCGAGATGTGTATACCATACTAAGGCTTTCCAGGTTAAAGAACTTGGGAGCAGACAACATCACGTACTATCGAAGCGTTATACACATACCTTTGTGAAATATAGTGCATAATGTGTTCTTTGGAATCGCTAGAGCCATCATATGTGCTAAGCTTGAGATGAGAGAAATCACTTTGGGAACTTTCATACAAGTATATTATTCGGATAGTGGATTGTGCTACTAAAAGTCCCGAGTTACAAGAATCTCTTGTCGAAGGAGTATTTGTGTAAGAGTTCTTTAACAAGGTCGTGGATAGTTTGCATCGGGGGCATGGAAGATGCCTGGCGATTAGAGGTTCAGTCCCCGAAAGCAAACTTTGATGGGAATGAGGGAGAAGGAAAAGTAGTGGGGATATATGGCAACGGATTTGGCATAGGCGAAGCGAGAATTTCTGTGAGGATGGTTGAGAGGCAGACGAGCTAGGCTGGGAACGTTAGCATAATGCGCAAGGGAGACCAACGAGTCCCAGTACTTAAGCAATTGGCCATTGTAGAGCTAGTAGTTTGGAGCATGAAAGAAGACAGTCCACCACCCACTTGTCTATGAAAAAAGATGAAGGGGTGGGACGGACCTTTGCTCGTTGTTTGCGAGGGATTGGAGGATCGTGAGGAACGTCCTCTAACGATGAAGAATCGAAGCCATGAATGAGAAAGGGTTAGAAAATAAATGCATGTGAAAGAGAAGAACACGGTGGGTGCCACAAAATATATGTTAGGAGACTAATCTTCACCAATTGACCTGCACGAGAAAATGATGGCCGGAAAGGGTGCTTTACCCCCGTTTTACCTCCAATGCTTAAGTCGGATCAATCTTCATCAAAGTAGCAATAGAAAAGTAGAGAGAGAGAGAGAGAGAGAGAGAGAGAGAGAGAGAGAGAGAGAGTAATGAGAGTCATAATTTTGTTATGAACTATACCTTTTATACATGAAATGAATCTCCTCGTAATACAAGGAAAATTCCCATGATATCCTTAGGAGATCTTGTGATAATAATCTCAAGGGCAAATTAGGAATTATGCCTAGATATGTTGAGAGAGCATGTGTTTAGGAATGTGAGCCGGGACATATTTTTAAGGTATTAAAGTATTGGGCCAAGTGAGTTGAGTCCAAATAAAATAGCCGGGATGGCCTACCCATAACGAGATGCTTAAGGGGTTCAAGAATCAAAACAAATCAAAATTTTCGAACAAAAGAGCTAGAAAGTAACATGAGCGATTAGTGAAATTGAATAATGCAGATGCTTTAGAAGAATCAAAACTAATCAAAACATTCGAACCGAGAGAAGCGAGAAAACAAAAAAAATGAACGATTGGTGTACTTTACCAATAGGGGTATAGAAGTGCCCGAGAGGAAGTCTTAGAAATGAGAGTCGGTACGACAGAAAGAAGGCTAGAGACTGAAACAAGCACAACTTCATTCTTCCCCAAAATACTCTTGATTTCCAATTTACTAGGTGGGAGTCAATTAACAATATTCTTAATATGGTGTAAAATTTAACCCCCATTTATGTTCCGTCCCTACTAGTTGATTATTGATTCTTTTACCCACTTTATTCTCTTTTAACTTGGTTTATTTACCATTTAAGACAAAATCTCATATCAAATTATCATTAGATAAAGTAGCATCGCAATTGAAGAGAAAGAATGATCAAATAAATATATCATTGCAAATTTATAGAGACCACAATGTAACCAAAATTTTTAAATTAATTATGTTTCAACCATAAAAAGTTATTCATTTAGTCAATTTTTAAAAAGTGTTTATTCAAGAATATCGTTAGATGGAGGTGTTTGATTTATGAGAATTGAGATGTCATAAAGCTCCTAATTTGCTTTGCCCCATTTATAAAGAGTCCAAATTGAATTGTAATGCTATTTTATTGAAAAAGGAACATTCATTTGTAACTAAAAATATAAAAATCTTATCATTGTTTGATGTTGCAATGTTAATGAGGAGTTTAAGATTGAATTATAATGGTTTTTGTTTTTGAAAGGAAGATTGAATTATGACGTTATCATACTGAGAAAAGGGAGATCAACTTGTATGAAGGTTAGTGATGTAATTGATCCTAATATAAGGGGATAGAGGCAAGATTTATTGGGTGCACTTTTTTCTCCTAAGAGATAGGGAGGAAATTCTATCAGTCTTAATCCAATGATATCCGACGATGTGGTTGTGTGGCATTATGAAAAATCGGGGATTGTTTACGGTCAGTTCGTAGTACCATATGGGAATGAATTATATGACCCGAGCTTCAGTTGTAGGTGACTATTCGAGCTCTTTGCTTGGCCCATCAAAATCTATAGAAACTGAATTCCCCCAAGCTGAAACTGGTTGGATGGAAACTGTGTCATGATATTCTCCCTACTGGAAGTGATTTGAAGCAGCGAAGAATGATGGAGGAGGATGTTTGCCTGAGATGCTGTAATGCAAGTGAGGATGCCCTTCACATTTTCTTTTTGTGTTCATGGGCTAAACGTGCATGTCATGTATGGGGTGAGAAGTTGAAAAGTATGGTGGTTGGAGCAAACACATCCAAAGAAGTAGTTTGGAATGTGCTGTTGGTGGAAAGTAAATGGGGAGAGGTGAAAGTGGGAGAATTTTTTATGATTTTATGAGGAATATGGGCCTCCAGGGACAGGGCAATTTTTGAACCAAAAAAAAAAAAAAAAAATCACACAACCAGGTGATATAATTCAAGTGGCCAGAGAGTGGGTTTCTCAGTATCAACAGGCGCAGATTAACAATGCAGTAGGAGAGCGGCGGGAATTCGTATGGAACATTGGGTCGGGGCCGGGAGGAGGGAGTTTTGAAAATCACAGTAGATGCGTCTTT
This sequence comes from Catharanthus roseus, assembly GCA_028651295.1. Taxonomy (NCBI): domain Eukaryota; kingdom Viridiplantae; phylum Streptophyta; class Magnoliopsida; order Gentianales; family Apocynaceae; genus Catharanthus; species Catharanthus roseus. The sequence continues at coordinate 139,810 of JAPQWS010000126.1, read as the reverse complement.
TTTAAAATTCAAAGGCTAGAGTAGGAGTAGTTATAAGGGATTCTGAAGGAGATGTGATAGCATATACGGCTTGCAACTTACCAGATGTGATAGAGGCGTCTCAGGCGGAGTTGATGGCAATGTGGAGAGGAGTGCAATTAGCTAATGAGCTCTTCAAACAAACTATATTTTGGAATCAGATTGTGAAGCTTTGGTGAAGAAAATTAACTCAAAGTCTAGAGATATCTCGTCCTTTAGACCTTTAGTTAAAGGTCTACAAGAAATGCTACACTCAAGTGCTTCTATTAAATTACACTATATTAGTAGGAATATTAATGTACCGGCTCTTCTTTTAGCTAAATTTACTTGTGATATTTCGAATGTCTAAATTTAAATGGAAGAAGTTCCAACTTGTGTAATCTCTACTGTTATGGCAAACAAATTTTCTACTTAATAGAAGATACATGTTTTCCTTCAAAAAAAAAATTTATAGCTAGAAGTATCGAAACCTTATTATTATTCGACAATATATACATTAAAGATTTTGGATAAAAAAATTTATAGTTGAAATCGCCTATTTTATTTATGAAAAAAAATACATAAATAACAATATATTATGCTTATTAATTTTATAGAATCATTAACTTCTGATATTGAATGTATTACATATTTATATTAGGGTTTCTAAAAAAAATTCTCTTATTAATTTAAACATAATGGCCAATATTTTTTTTATTTTTCTCAAGTTGGGATTGAAATTTATATATCTATATTAGCAACAAAAAAAAACCCCTTGCTATGCACTTTGAACGGATACTATTTCAAATCCATATATGTATAATAAATAAATATTAAATAAATTATTTTCCAAAAAAGGAAATATGAACAAATATTAAAAATTTCAAATATAGTGTTTATTTTTTTAAAGAAATAGTATAATGTTCCTTTGCATTCTCTTATTGTAAAATAAGTAAATCTATGTATAATTAAATGTAAAGAAGATCGCCAAAAGTATCTTTGAACAGTGCCTGCAAAAGGTACTTTTGTCAAACCAAGTCTATTCCCCCTTTAACCCACTCCATAAAAGTCATATTATTTGGAAATATTATGGTATGCATACATACATTTAGAAGAAAAATGATTAGTTGTGAGAATTCATTTCAATAACATTCTATATCATATTCTTCCAAAAAAAGAAAAAAAATTATAGATATTCTATTTTACTAAACAAAATACACAAATAAAAAAAATCCAAAATCTTGGTGTGACCTTCTTACATCCTGCATAAAAAAAATTAAAATTTCCTTTGAATAATACTTTATACATGATCATGCTTAATCCAATAGGGAAAAAAGAATGATTTTTAATTAGAACATTAACTATTTAGCCAAAAATAAAAAAATAAATTAGAACATTAACTAAACTTTCTTGAATGAAGTAATTAATCCCTAATATCTCAATAAATAAATGAATAGAATTGTATGTATGTATATCTTGTAATAAGTATATTATTTATAGTAGATTTGACATTAAAAAATATAAATTTTGAATGTATAAGTAGAAAGAATCAAGAAATTGAAAAAAAAAAAAAAAGTTCTTTAGCTAAACTATTCAAAACTCAAAAAACATGTGAGGAGATAAGCCAAAAGTCCTATGACATTATATTCTCCTTGATTGATCACAAAACAAGTGGAGAGGAAAATTAAGAAAAAAAGCCATAATTATTATCCAAATCTAAGATATAGATGCTCAAACTTAAAAAAACTTTGAATTCCTGCAAATAATTCAAATTCCATAATTCAAAAAAACATTAAAATGACATTTTTAACACAAATTTAACAAATGAATTAAAGGAATGTGAAAGATATAAAGGAAGACAAATATCATAGTTGACTCAATACTAAATTTTATCCCAAATTAGACATCATCACAAAATTGAATTAAAGCAACAACTCCCTTGATCAAACCTCATTAAGCAAGGAAGAACGGGAAAGAGTACTCATTAAGCACAAAAATGGACCAAATAGCCCAATCAACAGAAAAATATAGGACAAACAAAGTAGGATAAATAAAAAATTACCAAAACAAAATAAAATTAGTTTGATAGCAAGAAAGCACTAACCATACCTTTAAATAATTTTTGGCCTCCTTTGTACAATCTACTCTCTTCATCTACATAAAAAGAGGAATTTGGGCCTTAACTCTGATTAACACCCTCCCACCCTCCTAATGACCTTTTATATTTTACGTATAAAGATCGAGCTAGTACGACGTATCTATCTCGTTGGAATAGTATATTATATTATTATAATTGCATTTAGTATCTTACTATAGCTCGTGTATTCTGATTTATTGTGATTGTCCTAGATTAGGTGGTTAGTATAGATCATGGTAATTTCCCTCCATCTCTGGGATTGCAATTTCCTTTAAAGCTCTATATATTGTTGATACGAAATATGGAAAAAACAAGCTTTATTGTTTAACCTCTATACCTAATTTCTAAACATGGTATCAGAGCTAATTTCACTAGATACATACAAAAAAATGAATCAAGAATTCTCCAACATTGTTGGACTCACGGCTGCCGACAATGGCCTTGATAGTGAGCCACCAAAAAGCAGCTGATGTAAAATAACAAAGCAATCAGAGAATCAAATGCCAATTCAATTTCTTTTATGGGATTTAATTTCCCTTTTTCATCAAAGATCAATGGGGAAATTAATTAAGACATTAGCCGCGTACAGTAGGCTGCTGCTCAAATTCTTCAAAGCATTGGTGGTGTTTCTTCTTGCCAGCAGCCCTTCCCAGGCAAATGCTCCCTTCAGGCAGATGTCCTTCTCAATTGCTAGCAGAAGTCTGTGGCAACTGTACGCTCCAACAACATCCAACTAGTGTCTAGGAATCTCCTCTTGCGTCGGTAGTGGTGCTTGGGTAGTTCCCGGAGTAGTGACATAGACTGCTAACCGGGTGACATTGACCTTATTTAAATTAGAGCTAGAATTGAGCCTGGACCTGCTTCCTCTCTTCATGCTGGTGCAATGTACGCAACTTTGATGGTACCTTCCAATTCTCACAAAAAACTTTAATGGTATTTCTAGTACGATTCTTTAGTTATTAGAATCTGGTGCATCAAGACACATGACTGGTAGACCTGATATGTTATTTAATATTACTCCTATTACACCGCTATATATTGTTTTACCTAATGGCTCTGAAACTTATGCCTGTCATGAAGACAGTATAATTGTGAGTCTACCTTACTGTTGACAAATGTCTTTATGTGCCTAATCTGAAGTGCAACTTGATTTCTATTTCTCAATTGCAAATAAACATCCATCTTAGTATGTGTGCATTGAGGATGGTAATATTGTGATACATGACCGTACTACGTGTGTGAAGATTAGAATGGATAGATTAGTTGATAGAATTTACCATTTTTTGCAAGTGCAGGCATTTCATATTTCTATTTCTTCATTTGATTTGCTTCATAGACGCTTAGGACATCCTTCTTCTTCTGCTATGAATGAACTTAAGTTGTCTTTTTTTATTCGAATAATGTTTTGACTACTTGCACAGTTTTTCTGCAAGCTAAGCAAACTCGTGCTAGCTTTCCCTTGAGTGATAGTATGGCTACTACTTCCTTTGATTTAGTCTACTATGATGTTTGGAGTCCTTACTGTGTAAAAGCCTCTTGTGGGTCCTCTAATATTCTTACTCTCGTCGATGATTACTCTAGAGCTGACTGGGATTATTTGCTTCTTGATACAACTAAAGTTTGCACTTCCTTTGAACAATTTTTTGTGATGATTCAAACCCAATTTAAAAAATCTATTAAGTGCGTCCAAGCTGACAACGAGACTAAATTCTTAAGTCTCAAACCTGTTTTTTCTTGAACATGGCATTTTTCACCAAACTTCCATGACTTATACTCCTCAACAAAATAGGAGAGTCAAGCGAAAACATAGACACATATTAAACGTAGCTCGGGCTTAGACAATCTTCTTTACCTAATATTTTTTGTGAAAGTGTGAAACTGCAGTATATTTAATTAATCGGACTGCCACTTTTATCTTACATGGTAAATCCCCATTTGAAGTCCTTTTCTAAAATCCCCAGACTATTCCCATCTTCGTGTTTTTAGATGTTTGTGCCATGTCCATGTTCGTTCCTCTGATAAATTTAATTCCCGAAGTCGTCGTTCCATTTTTTGGGGTACCCTTATGGCAAGAAACGTTTGACTTTTTATGATTTAGATTCTCATGAAATCTTCCATACTTGTGATGTAATTTTTTAGGAGAATATTTTTCCTACCCCGAGTTTCTATCTCTCGGAAGTGAAAATTCTTCACATCAAAGTCCTTTAGATTACTTCCAAGACTTTATGGACCGAATCTTTACACTTCTCCGTCTTAGTCTAGTCCACCAAACCCAGAATCCTCATCTGTGGGTCCTCCAAATCGACCTAGTTGCATCATGCCCACCGATACTGCTCTCTCTTCCTTCCTCATCTCTTGGTCTAGCATCTAGCTCTCCTGTTGGGCCCAGTCAAATGTCAGCTAGATTTGACCCTTTTGTCAGCCTGGCCTCTACAATTGCCTCTGTCAAGCACACTACCATTAATTCTCCTGTCTCTAATTCTGTGGAAAATTTCACTGTTCAATGTAGTCAATGCTCTCATCAATCTCCTTCTCAACTTAAAGATTATGTCTGCAACATAGTACAAAGTGGTATCTTTCCATTGATCTCAACCTCTAGTCCCCAATCTTTAGATTTAGGTACGTGCTCCTACCCTCTTACACACCATGTCTGCAATGATAAATTTTCTGCTGGGGAGAAAGCATTTTTTGCAGCCTTCACAATTGATATTGAGCCTTCTCTTTTTTCTGAGGTTGTCCATTATTTACCTTAGCAGGGCGCCATGCAAAGTGAAATTCAGGATTTTGAAAGATATAATACTTGGGAGTTGACTCTTTTGCCCCTAGGAAAGAAGGCTTTTGGTTGCAAATGGGTTTATAAGAGTAAGTGGAAAGCATATGGAAGCATTAAGAGTTATAAATCTCATTTGGTTATTCTAAGCAATACCCAAGTTGAGGGCATGGACTATCATGAAACTTTTACTCTCATTGCCAAAATGATCACGTTCGCACTTTGTTGACCGTTACTGCCTCTTAGAATTGGGTAATTCATCAAATAGATGTTCATAATACTTTTCTCCACGGTGATATTGTTGAGAAAGTTTACATGAAACTTCTCCCTGGTTTTTCGAAAGGTCATGAAAGATAAGTCTGTCTCTTGAAAAAATCGCTTTATGTGCTCAAATAAGCTCCTCAGTGTTGGTTTGTGAAATTCTCAGATGCCCTTAAACAAAGCAATTTTCAGCAATCTCGTTTTGCTTATTCTTTATTTATGTACACTGCTGCAATGTTTTTCTTTGTATTCTTGTGTATGTAGATGATCTTATTATTACTGGTAATGATTCTGTAACTATTATGAGTTGCAAGTAACATTTAAGTACGTGCTTCCATATGAATGTTGGAATCCGTAGGCAAAAGCAAAGTAAAATAAAACTACGGAAATCCACCAACAGGATCTGCACATACTAGAAAAACTGATTAGATAGAAATTACCTCAACGTTTTGATTGTTCGCTGTGGAGACGCTGCTTTGTACGCTTCGCCCTCTACTGGTATCCATGCGACGAACTCCTCTGCAAGCGATCGGGATGCTAGCCCCTTCGTGTTTTGAAAAGCTGTTCAGAGCGATCCCGACTATCCCAGTAATCGGTCGTATTTCGGAGAGAGGAGGCTAGATACTATATCGCCGTTCTAGGGTTTAGGGTTTTGTTTTTCTTTAATCAGATAAAGGACGACCACCAAGAAAAGGTTAACATAACCTTTTATAACTGTCAATATCAAAACCCTAACTGTCATCTAATGACAGTTTAATCGCGTCCGTCTTTTCCTATAATCATCCAACGGTTGGATGAGTAATATTAAGTAATTAATTTCATTTATTCGATTAAATAAAATTAATTACTTATTAACTTACCGTAAAAATACAATATGGAATCGATTCCCTTTTCGTATACGTTCAACGAATCGGACACAATCTAGATTTATTGAACGTGGACATTATGCTCACAAGATCGTCTATGCGTGTGACCTGTGAGGTTCACTTAACGTTGGCGAGTGAATGAAAAATGTCCTAGACATTTATTCACAAAACATAAGCGGCCTCTAGCAAGACATTATGCTTACCCAAGTTAAGTAAATGTAATAATAACCTAGCATCAGATTTAATATTTAGTCATTTTTGTCACACGATATCCTAATTAAGTATACGACATGGATCAAGTTATCCTTATAAAACTTAATTAACCATTTACTTGATCACCGAGCAGATTGTTCCAACAAATAATATTAATAACACCTTATTAATACTTATTTGAGCATGGCCATGCATATTTTCCAGTCTTCCTTATCAAGGGGCCCATGGATATCTCTCTCTAAAAAGAGAGGAACAAATCCCTTTCACTATCTCCAATATTCAAGCCATGGAGAGAAAAATAAGCCAACCAAGAGTCATAATGATCACCTAATTAAAAGTGATGTTTGACTATGTCAAAACATATTTTTCTCCGCATGCAAGAAACATTAGAAACATTAGGTCGAAGGACACCAAATATAAAACTGAGAAGAAATACTTATAACTTAAACACATGCAATATTTCTTCTTCACTTTGGGTCATGTCCAATACAATATTCTCAATATGTATTTATGAATTGATTTTATATCTCATATTCATAATCAGTAAAACTTGACCATCAATCAACTTCACACTAGTTTACAAAATGTAATAAACTAGGGACAAATAAGAATAGTATTTTATTAGCTTATAAGGGTTTTACTATCAAGTCACATACTTGATGACCAAGAGCATAAAATACAATTCAAAAAATACATGCTTCATAAATCATAAATGTGAGTCAATTGGTCTTAGGGCATATACTAACAATCTCCCACTTGCCCTACCACCAATTTGACATGACTCTCAAACCCATTGACCTAGTATGACTCTCATGCTTAAGTTGTGGGAGTGGCTTTGTCAATGGATCTCGCGACATTGTCATTGGTGTCTACTTTGCAAATTTTTACATCTCCACGCTCAATTATTTCTCGAATGAGATGGAAACGCCTGAGAATATGTTTGGATCTTTGATGAGATCTAGGTTCCTTAGCTTGTGCAATGGCTCCTGTATTATCACAATATAGGTCCACTGGGTTCACAATGCTAGGAATTACACCTAGTTCCGTGATGAACTTTCCGATCCAAATCGCCTCTTTGGGTCGCATCGTAAGCGACCCCATTATTCGACCTCTGTAGTAGAATCGGCCACGGTATCTTGCTTTGAACTCTTCCAGCTCACAAAGCACCTCCATTCAAACAAAACACAAATCCAGATTGCGATCTAAAATCATCTACATCGACTCGAAAGCTAGCATCCGTGTAACCATTTACAACAAGCTCTCCTTCCCCGACCTCGTAGATAAAAAACATCTCTTTAGTCCTTCTTAAGTACTTGAGAATGTTTTTTACTGCAGATCCAATGCGGTTCACCAAGATTTGATCGGAATCTACTAGTTATGCTTAATGCATACGAGACATCTGGGCGAGTGCATAACATGGCGTACATGATAGATCTAATCTGCGAAGCGTAAAGAATCTTACTCATGCGTTCTGTATCCTCCCTTCTGGTAGGACTTTGAGACTTACTGAGTTTAACGTCATGTGACATTGGCAAGAATCCTCTCTTAGAATCTTGCATACTGAACCTTTTCAGTACCTTGTTAATATATCCACTCTGACTTAGGCCAATAAGGTTTTTAGATCTATCTCGATAGATCCTAATGCCTAGAATATAGGCTGCTTCGCCTAAATCTTTCATTGAAAAACACTTCCCCAAACCAACTTTTTTACACTTTGCAAAGTGAGGATGTCATTCCCAATTAACAAGATGTCATCGACATATAGTACTAAGAAGACTACTGCATTTTCTGTAACCCTTTTGTAGACACAAGGTTCATCATCATTCTTGATGAAATTGAATTCTTTAATTGCTTCATCAAAACGAAGATTCCAACTTCGAGATGCTTGCTTCAAGCCATAAATGGATCTTTGAAGTTTACACACTTTACTAGAATTCGAAGGACGAATAAAACCTTCAGGTTGTGTCATATACACATTCTCCAGTAGATTTCCATTAAGAAAAGCAATTTTTAACATCCATTTGCCATATTTCATAATCATAATATGCTGCAATGGCAAGTAGAATTCTAATTGACTTAAGCATTACAACTGGAGAAAAGGTTTCATCATAGTCTATACCATGAGTTTGTCTATACCCTTTTGCTACCAATCGTGCTCTATAAGTGTGCACATTGCCATCCATGTCAGTTTTCTTTTTGAAAACCCATTTACACCCTATGGTCTTGCAACCTTCGGGGAGGATCAATCAAAGTCCAAACTTGATTATCATGCATGGATTGCATTTCGATTTCATAGCCTCTAGCCATAGATTCGGGACTATGAATAGCATCTTGGTAGGAATTAGGTTCACCTTGATCAATAAGATCAATATTATGATCCTTAGTCACAAGAAATCCATATCTCTCGTGGTATCCCGAGAAATCCTACCGGACCTTCTTGGCCCTTGTGTCAAAGGTTTGGGCTCGAGTATGAATACGTGAGTCCAACTAAGTATCTATACTCGGTTCGAAAATGGTCTGCATCGTCCTTGAGCTTCTTCAAGATGGATTCTACTCCCACTAACTCTTTTGGAAACGAATTCCCTTTCAAGGAAAATTCGTTCAAGCAACAAAGACTTTGTTTTCGAGATGGAAGATAAAAGTAGTATCCTTTAGTTTCCTTAGGATATCCCTGCAAATAGACACTTATCAGATTTGGGTGCTAGTTTTTCGGGATGATGATCGCTTCACATAAGCATCACATCCCCAAATTTTGAGAAATGCTAAACTAGGTTGTTTCTGGGTCCATATCTCATATGGTATCTTCCGAAATCGACTTTTAGATGGAACTCTATTTAATATGAATGCAGCGGTTTCTAGAGTATAACCCCAAAAGGAAATTGGAAGATACTGTTTGACTCATCATAGATCGAACCATATCCAGATAGAGTTCGATTTACGCGTTCGGGCACATCATTCCATTGTGGTGTTCTCGGTGGAGTTAATTGTGATAATATCCCACAATTTTTTTAGATGTTCGTCAAACTCTTGGCCTAAGTATTCACCACATCGATCTGATCGAAGTAATTTGATACTCCTTCCAAGTTGATTCTGTACTTCATTTTGAAATTCCTTAAACTTTTGAAAGAAATCAGATTTATGTTTCATTAGATAGACATAACCATATCTACTGAAATCATCTGTGAATGTAATGAAATACTGAAAACCTCCTCTGGCTTGTGTGTTCATTAGCCCACATACATCAGTATGTATAAGTTCCAATAAATCGGTAGCCCTTTCACTTTGTCCTGTAAATGGACTTCTAGTCATTTTTCCCAATAAACAAGAATCACATTTTTTATAAGACTCAAGGTCAAATGAAGATAAAAGTCCATCTTGATGGAGTTTTTGATATGCGTTCTCATTTATATGGGCCAAACGACAATGCCGAGTAAGTTTGATTTAAATCATTAAATTTAAATTTCTTTTTATTTATATTATAGATGGGCTTACTAATGGAATCATGTAGGTTAAGAATGTAAAGTCCATTACATAAAGTGGCATCCCATAGAAAATACCATTTTTATAAATAGAACTTTTACCATTCTTAGTATTAAACTCAAAACCATCAATATCCAAACAAGAAATCGAAATGATGTTCCTACTCATAGCAGGGAACATAATAATAATCTTTAAGTTCAATTATAAGCCCAGTAGGCAAAAGTAAATCAAATGTCCCTACAAACTATAGCAAAGCAACTTTTGCTCTATTTGCAACTCGTAGGTCCACTCCTCGCCATCTACTCCTTTTGAGTCCTCGCACATTTACACAAATGTGAGCTCCACATCCAGTATCTAATACCCATGAAGTAGGAGTAGACATATTAATTTCTATAACGAAAATACCCAAGCTGGCAGCCTTACCGGCCTTTGCTTCTTCTTTTCTTCCAAGTAGAGCTTGCAATTCCTCTTCCAATGACCGTGTTCATTGCAATGGAAGCAAGTCCCTTTCTTTGGTGGTTTAACCTTGGGCTTGGGCTTCGCTTTGCCTTTACCCTTTTGACCATATCCTTTCCTTTTCCCTTTCCCTTGTTCTTCTTGAATCGCTTCTTCGAACCATTAGAACATTAGGAGTAGACTTCCCAAATGTTTTGTTAAGCTTGCTTGAGCATCCCGTGCAATTTATTTATGGACTTTTCCATATTATGCATATTGAAGTTCATGACAAATCGATCATAGTTGGAGGTCAAAGAGGCCAAGATCATATCAGTAGCTAGTCATGACTTACAGGTGCTCCAAGTTTTTCAAGCTGATCAAAATACCCTTTCATCTTAAGGACATGAGCACTAACCCGAAGTGCCGTGGGTCATTTTGCAGCTATTCAATGCCTTAGTGGTAAGATATCTCTCTTGACGTGCTCGCTCTTGGAACATTTCCTTGAGACTGTTTTATCATCTCATAAGCTTCAACTTCCTTGAATTGCTTTTTGCAACTCAGATTCCATCGTAGCTAACATGAGACATGTCATATTGTTAGAATCATCCTTGTGCTTACTATAAGCATCCTTTTCGACTCTAGTGGCATTGTTAGCTGGTTGATTAGGGATAGCCTTTTTTCTTGTTTAAAGACAATCCTTAAATTTCGTGCCCAATCAAGAAAGTTAGTCCCACTAAGCTTATTCTTTTCAAGCATGGATCGCAACGATGTGTTTGAATTGTTTGAGGCCATTATCTACATAGAATTTGTAAAGTAAAATTAAATAAATGAAGCATTAAATTTTCCCCGAAATATTCAACACTTGATATAAATCATGGGTATAAAAAATTCATTTTATTCTAATCATAAGTAAGCTTCGACTAACACCCATAATTAGAGAAAAATGTATTAATGGGATTTACATCCATATTTACCGCTAAAATCCCATATGATGTCCCAGGGCTCAAAAGCCGTTTTGATAGCCTAGTTAAGCCAAACCATTCCAAGCATATGGAAATCACCATTTTCCATCTTCCCTTTACTTAGGTAACCATTTATCTCTTGCTTTGGCAATGAGACAAAATGATGATCGAGCATAGATCATGGAAGGCATTTTACGACTTAATTTTTTACATGGTTTCAAAAACCTTCTTCCTTTTTATTTGTATATTATTTCACAAAACATATATCCAAAAATAAAAGAAAATAAACTAAACATCACATGCATAATATATACATCAAATAAAACGTGTCATAGCATGACCCCGATCCTATATTGACTTCCCACGAGCCTCATGGAAGTCAAAGGTCAATCTAGGTAAGTCTTCATCTCCATGAGCTTGCCTCCAATGTCTTGGCCTTCTAATCCCCGTTACATAGTAATGTTAATAATTTAACGTTTGACCAAAAAATTAGTGATTCGGTCGAAAAAAAGTTGTCTCGAAAACTCGTCAAAAATTTAATGTACGTTCTTAATGTTGTGGAGATCGAACATACAAAGTTTCACCTGAATTTCTTTTCCGTATAGACGGATAAATAAAAGACAAACATTTTTTGTCATAAATATCACCGCATCAACGGTGGCCGACACTCACCGTTTTCGACGAATAGGAGGCAAGAATTTAGTAAGGGACACTTGAGGATTGATATGAACCAATAAAACTGATGAAATTTTCACCTCGAAAATTGACGTCGTTTAACTCGAAGCCGTTTAATTTAACGTTTGACCAAAAAATTAGTGATTCAGTCGAAAAAATGTTGTCTCGAAAAGTCGTCAAAAATTTTATGTACGTTCTTAATATTGTGGCGATCGAACATACAAAGTTTTACCTGAATGTCTTTTCCGTATAGACGGATTAAAAAAACACAAACATTTTTCGTCATAAATATCACCGCATCAACGGTGTCGACGCTCGCCGTTTTCGACGAATAGGAGGCAAGAATTTACTAAGGGACACTTGAGGATTGATATGAACCAATAGAAACTGATGAAATTTTCACCTCGAAAATTGACGTCGTTTAACTCGAAGCCGATTAATATAACATTTGACCAAAAATTAGCGATTCGGCCGAAAAAGCTGTCTAGAAAACAAGTCAAAAATTTTATGTACGTTCTTAATGTTGTGGAGATCGAACGAAAAAAGTTTCACCTTAGTATCTTGTCTTTAAAGACGGATTAAAAAAACACAAACATTTTTCGTCGTAAATATCACCGCATCAACAGTGGCCGACGCCACCGTTTTCGACTGAATAGGAGGCAAGAATTTACTAGCGTACGCTTGAGGATTGATATGAACCAATAAAACCCGATGAATTTTTCACCTCGAAAATTGACGTCGTTTAACTCGAAGCCGTTTAATATAACATCAGACCAAAAAATTAGTGATTCGGCAGAAAAAAAGTTGTCTCGAAAACTCGTTAAAAATTTTATGTACGTTCATAATGTTGTGGAGATCGAACGTACAAAGTATCACCTAAATGTCTTTTCCGTATAGACGGATTAAAAAAACACAAACATTTTTCGTCATAAATATCACCGCATCAACGGTGGCCGACGCTCGCCGTTTTCGACGAATAGGAGGCAAGAATTTACTAACGGACACTTGAGGATTGATATGAGCCAATAAAACTGATGAAATTTTCACCAGAAAAATTGACGTCGTTTAACTCGAAGCCGTTTAATTTAACGTTTGACCAAAAAATTAGTGATTCGGTCGAAAAAAAGTTGTCTCGAAAACTCGTCAAAAATTTAATGTACGTTCTTAATGTTGTGGAGATCGAACATACAAAGTTTCACCTGAATTTCTTTTCCGTATAGACGGATAAATAAAAGACAAACATTTTTTGTCATAAATATCACCGCATCAACGGTGGCCGACACTCACCGTTTTCGACGAATAGGAGGCAAGAATTTAGTAAGGGACACTTGAGGATTGATATGAACCAATAAAACTGATGAAATTTTCACCTCGAAAATTGACGTCGTTTAACTCGAAGCCGTTTAATTTAACGTTTGACCAAAAAATTAGTGATTCAGTCGAAAAAATGTTGTCTCGAAAAGTCGTCAAAAATTTTATGTACGTTCTTAATATTGTGGCGATCGAACATACAAAGTTTTACCTGAATGTCTTTTCCGTATAGACGGATTAAAAAAACACAAACATTTTTCGTCATAAATATCACCGCATCAACGGTGGCCGACGCTCGCCGTTTTCGACGAATAGGAGGCAAGAATTTACTATAGGACACTTGAGGATTGATATGAACCAATAGAACTGATGAAATTTTCACCTCGAAAATTGACGTCGTTTAACACGAAGCCGATTAATATAACATTTGACCAAAAATTAGCGATTCGGCCGAAAAAAGCTGTCTAGAAAACAAGTCAAAAATTTTATGTACGTTCTTAATGTTGTGGAGATCGAACGAAAAAAGTTTCACCTTAGTATCTTGTCTTTAAAGACGGATTAAAAAAACACAAACATTTTTCGTCGTAAATATCACCGCATCAACAGTGGCCGACGCTCACTGTTTTCGACGAATAGGAGGCAAGAATTTGCTACAGACGCTTGAGGATTGATATGAACCAATAAAACTGATGAATTTTTCACCTCGAAAATTGACGTCGTTTAACTCGAAGCCGTTTAATATAACATCAGACCAAAAAATTAGTGATTCGGCAGAAAAAAAGTTGTCTCGAAAACTCGTTAAAAATTTTATGTACGTTCATAATGTTGTGGAGATCGAACGTACAAAGTATCACCTAAATGTCTTTTCCGTATAGACGGATTAAAAAAACACAAACATTTTTCGTCATAAATATCACCGCATCAACGGTGGCCGACGCTCGCCGTTTTCGACGAATAGGAGGCAAGAATTTACTAACGGACACTTGAGGATTGATATGAGCCAATAAAACTGATGAAATTTTCACCAGAAAAATTGACGTCGTTTAACTCGAAGCCGTTTAATTTAACGTTTGACCAAAAAAATTAGTGATTCGGTCGAAAAAAAGTTGTCTCGAAGACTCATCAAAAAATTTTAATGTACGTTCTTAATGTTGTGGAGATCGAACATACAAAGTTTCACCCCAATTTCTTTTCCGTATAGACGGATAAATAAAAGACAAACATTTTTTGTCATAAATATCACCGCATCAACGGTGGCCGACACTCACCGTTTTCGACGAATAGGAGGCAAGAATTTAGTAAGGGACACTTGAGGATTGATATGAACCAATAAAACCGATGAAATTTTTCAGCTCGAAAATTGACGTCGTTTAACTCGAGCCGTTTAATTTAACGTTTGACCAAAAAAATTAGTGATTCGATCGAAAAAAATGTTGTCTCGAAAAGTCGTCAAAAAATTTTTATGTACGTTCTAATATTGTGGCGATCGAACATACAAAAGTTTTACTCGAATGTCTTTTCCGTATAGACGGATTAAAAAAACACAAACATTTTTCGTCATAAATATCACCGCATCAACGGTGGCCGACGCTCGCCGCTTTTTTCGACTGAATAGGAGGCAAGAATTTACTATAGGACACTTGAGGATTGATATGAACCAATAAAACTGATGAATTTTTCACCTCGAAAATGGACGTCGTTTAACTCGAAGCCGATTAATATAACATTTGACCAAAAAATTAGCGATTCGGCCGAAAAAAAGTTGTCTAAAAAACAAGTCAAAAATTTCACGTACGTTCTTAATGTTGTGGAGATCGAACGAAAAAAGTTTCACCTTAGTATCTTGTCTTTAAAGACGGATTAAAAAAACACAAACATTTTTCGTCACAAATATCACCGCATCAACGGTAGCCGACGCTCACCGTTTTCGACGAATAGGAGGCAAGAATTTACTACAGACGCTTGAGGATTGATATGAACCAATAAAACTGATGAATTTTTCACCTCGAAAATTGACGTCGTTTAACTCGAAGCCGTTTAATATAACATTATACCAAAAAATTAGTGATTCGGAAGAAAAAAAGTTGTCTCGAAAACTCGTTAAAAATTTTATGTACGTTCATAATGTTGTGGAGATCGAACGTACAAAGTATCACCTAAATGTCTTTTCCGTATAGACGGATTAGAAAAAACACAAACATTTTTTCGTCATAAATATCACCGCATCAACGGTGGCTGACGCTCGCCGCTTTTGACTGAATAGGAGGCAAGAATTTACTAACTGACACTTGAGGATTGATATGAGCCAATAAAACCGATGAGATTTTCACCTCAAAAATTGACGCCGCTTTAACTCAAGCCGTTTAATTTAACGCTTTGACCAAAAAATTAGTGATTCGGCCGAAAAAAAGTTGTCTCGAAAACTCGCCAAAAATTTAATCTACGTTCTTAATGTTGTGGAGATCGAACATACAAAGTTTCACCCTGAATGTCTTTTTCCAGTATAGACGGATAAAAAAAACACAAACATTTTTTTGTCATAAATATCACCGCATCAACGGTGGCCGACACTCACCGCTTTTCGACTGAATAGGAGGCAAGAATTTACTAAGGGACACTTGAGGATTGTTATGAACCAATAAACCGATGAAATTTTCACCTCGAAAATTGACGTCGTTTAACTCGAAGCCGTTTAATTTAACGTTTGACCAAAAAATTAGTGATTCAGTCGAAAAAAAGTTGTCTCGAAAAGTTGTCAAAAATTTTATGTACGTTCTTAATGTTGTGGCGATCGAACATACAAAGTTTTACCTGAATGTCTTTTCCGTACAGACGGATTAAAAAAACACAAACATTTTTCGTCCTAAATATCACCGCATCAACGGTGGCCGACGCTCGCTGTTTCGACGAATAGGAGGCAAGAATTTACTAACGGACACTTGAGGATTGATATGAACCAATAAAACTGATGAAATTTTCACCTCGAAAATTGACGTCGTTTAACTCGAAGCCGATTAATATAACATTTGACCAAAAATTAGCGATTCGGCCGAAAAAAGCTGTCTAGAAAACAAGTCAAAAATTTTATGTACGTTCTTAATTTTGTGGAGATCGAATGAAAAAAGTTTCACCTTAGTATCTTGTCTTTAAAGACGGATTAAAAAAAACACAAACATTTTTCGTCATAAATATCACCGTATCAACGGTGGCCGACGCTCACCGTTTTCGACGAATAGGAGGCAAGAATTTACTACAGACGCTTGAGGATTGATATGAACCAATAAAACTGATGAATTTTTCACCTCGAAAATTGACGTCGTTTAACTCGAAGCCGTTTAATATAACATTAGACCAAAAAATTAGTGATTCGGCCGAAAAAAAGTTGTCTCGAAAACTCGTTAAAAATTTTATGTACGTTCTTAATGTTGTGGAGATCGAACATACAAAGTTTCACCTGAATGTCTTTTCCGTATAGACGGATAAATAAAAGACAAACATTTTTTGTCATAAATATCACCGCATCAACGGTGGCCGACACTCACCGTTTTCGACGAATAGGAGGCAAGAATTTACTAAGGGACACTTGAGGATTGATATGAACCAATAAAACTGATGAAATTTTCACCTCGAAAATTGACGTCGTTTAACTCGAAACCATTTAATTTAACGTTTGACCAGAAAATTAGTGATTCAGTCGAAAAAAAGTTGTCTCGAAAAGTCGTCAAAAATTTTATGTACGTTCTTAATGTTGTGGCGATCGAACATACAAAGTTTTACCTGAATGTCTTTTCCGTATAGACGGATTAAAAAAACATAAACATTTTTCGTCATAAATATCACCGCATCAACGGCGGCCGACGCTCGCCATTTTCGACGAATAGGAGGCAAGAATTTACTAGAGGACACTTGAGGATTGATATGAACCAATAGAACTGATGAAATTTTCACCTCGAAAATTGACGTCGTTTAACTCGAATCCGATTAATATAACATTTGACCAAAAATTAGCGATTCGGCCGAAAAAAGCTGTCTAGAAAACAAGTCAAAAATTTTATGTACGTTCTTAATGTTGTGGAGATCGAACGAAAAAAGTTTCACCTTAGTATCTTGTCTTTAAAGACGGATTAAAAAAACACAAACATTTTTCGTCAGTAAATATCACCGCATCAACGGTGGCCGACGCTCACCGTTTTCCACGAATAGGAGGCAAGAATTTGCTACGGGGACGCTTGAGGATTGATATGAACCAATAAAAGCGATGAATTTTTTCACCTCGAAAATTGACGTCGTTTAACTCGAAGCCGTTTAATATAACATCGACCAAAAAAATTAGTGATTCGGCCGAAAAAAAGTTGTCTCGAAAACTCGTTAAAAATTTTATGTACGTTCTTAATGTTGTGGAGATCGAACGTACAAAGTTTCACCTAAATGTCTTTTCCGTATAGACGGATTAAAAAAAACACAAACATTTTTTCGTCATAAATATCACCGCATCGACGGTGGCCGACGCTCGCCGCTTTTCGACGAATAGGAGGCAAGAATTTACTAACGGACACTTGAGGATTGATATGAACCAATAAAACTGATGAAATTTTCACCTCAAAAATTGACGTCGTTTAACTCGAAGCCGTTTAATTTAACGTTTGACCAAAAAATTAGTGATTCGGTCGAAAAAAAGTTGTCTTGAAAACTCGTCAAAAATTTAATCTACGTTCTTAATGTTGTGGAGATCGAACATACAAAGTTTCACCTGAATGTCTTTTCCGTATAGACGGATAAAAAAAACACAAACATTTTTTGTCATAAATATCACCGCATCAACGGTGGCCGACACTCACCGTTTTCGACGAATAGGAGGCAAGAATTTACTAACGGACACTTGAGGATTGATATGAACCAATAAAACTGATGAAATTTTCACCTCGAAAATTGACGTCGTTTAACTCGAAGCCGATTAATATAACATTTGACCAAAAATTAGCGATTCGGCCGAAAAAAGCTGTCTAGAAAACAAGTCAAAAATTTTATGTACGTTCTTAATGTTGTGGAGATCGAACGAAAAAAAGTTTCACCTTAGTATCTTGTCTTTAAAGACGGATTAAAAAAACACAAACATTTTTCGTCATAAATATCACCGCATCAACGGTGGCCGACGCTCACCGTTTTCGACGAATAGGAGGCAAGAATTTACTACAGACGCTTGAGGATTGATATGAACCAATAAAACTGATGAATTTTTCACCTCGAAAATTGACGTCGTTTAACTCGAAGCCGTTTAATATAACATCAGACCAAAAAATTAGTGATTCGGCAGAAAAAAAGTTGTCTCGAAAACTCGTCAAAAATTTAATGTACGTTCTTAATGTTGTGGAGATTGAACATACAAAGTTTCACCTGAATGTCTTTTCCGTATAGACGGATAAATAAAAGACAAACATTTTTTGTCATAAATATCACCGCATCAACGGTGGCCGACACTCACCGTTTTCGACGAATAGGAGGCAAGAATTTACTAAGGGACACTTGAGGATTGATATGAACCAATAAAACTGATGAAATTTTCACCTCGAAAATTGACGTCGTTTAACTCGAAACCATTTAATTTAACGTTTGACCAGAAAAATTAGTGATTCGGTCGAAAAAAAGTTGTCTCGAAAAGTCGTCAAAAATTTTATGTACGTTCTTAATGTTGTGGAGATCGAACATACAAAGTTTTACCTGAATGTCTTTTCCGTATAGACGGATTAAAAAAACACAAACATTTTTCGTCATAAATATCACCGCATCAACGGCGGCCGACGCTCGCCATTTTCGACGAATAGGAGGCAAGAATTTACTAGAGGACACTTGAGGATTGATATGAACCAATAGAACTGATGAAATTTTCACCTCGAAAATTGACGTCGTTTAACTCGAAGCCGATTAATATAACATTTGACCAAAAAATTAGCGATTCGGCCGAAAAAAAGCTGTCTAAAAAACAAGTCAAAAATTTTATGTACGTTCTTAATGTTGTGGAGATCGAACGAAAAAAGTTTCACCTTAGTATCTTGTCTTTAAAGACGGATTAAAAAAACACAAACATTTTTCGTCGTAAATATCACCGCATCAATGGTGGCCGACGGTCACTGTTTTCCACGAATAGGAGGCAAGAATTTGCAACAGACGCTTGAGGATTGATATGAACCAATAAAACTGATGAATTTTTCACCTCGAAAATTGACGTCGTTTAACTCGAAGCCGTTTAATATAACATCAGACCAAAAAATTAGTGATTCGGCAGAAAAAAAGTTGTCCCGAAAACTCGTTAAAAATTTTATGTACGTTCTTAATGTTGTGGAGATCGAACGTACAAAGTATCACCTAAATGTCTTTTCCGTATAGACGGATTAAAAAAACACAAACATTTTTCGTCATAAATATCACCGCATCAACGGTGGCCGACGCTCGCCGTTTTCGACGAATAGGAGGCAAGAATTTACTAACGGACACTTGAGGATTGATATGAACCAATAAAACTGATGAAATTTTCACCTCAAAAATTGACGTCGTTTAACTCGAAGCCGTTTAATTTAACGTTTGACCAAAAAATTAGTGATTCGGTCGAAAAAAAGTTGTCTCGAAAACTCGTCAAAAATTTAATGTAAGTTCTTAATGTTGTGGAGATCGAACATACAAAGTTTCACCTGAATGTCTTTTCCGTATAGACGGATTAAAAAAACACAAACATTTTTTGTCATAAATATCACCGCATCAACGGTGGCCGACACTCACCGTTTTCGACGAATAGGAGGCAAGAATTTACTAAGGGACACTTGAGGATTGATATGAACCAATAAAACTGATGAAATTTTCACCTAAAAAATTGACGTCGTTTAACTCGAAGCCGTTTAATTTAACGTTTGACCAAAAAATTAGTGATTCGGTCGAAAAAAAGTTGTCTCGAAAAGTCGTCAAAAATTTTATGTACGTTCTTAATGTTGTGGCGATCAAACATACAAAGTTTTACCTGAATGTCTTTTCCGTACAGACGGATTAAAAAAACACAAACATTTTTCGTCATAAATATCACCGCATCAACGGTGGCCGACGCTCGCCGTTTTCGACGAATAGGAGGCAAGAATTTACTAAGGGACACTTGAGGATTGATATGAACCAATAAAACTGATGAAATTTTCACCTCGAAAATTGACGTCGTTTAACTCGAAGCCGATTAATATAACATTTGACCAAAAATTAGCGATTCGGCCGAAAAAAGCTGTCTAGAAAACGAGTCAAAACTTTTATGTACGTTCTTAATGTTGTGGAGATCGAACGAAAAATGTTTCACCTTAGTATCTTGTCTTTAAAGACGGATTAAAAAAACACAAACATTTTTCGTCGTAAATATCACCGCATCAACGGTGGCCGACGCTCACTGTTTTCGACGAATAGGAGGCAAGAATTTACTACAGACGCTTGAGGATTGATATGAACCAATAAAACTGATGAATTTTTCACCTCGAAAATTGACGTCGTTTAACTCGAAGCCGTTTAATATAACATCAACCAAAAAAATTAGTGATTCGGCAGAAAAAAAGTTGTCTCGAAAACTCGTTAAAAATTTTATGTACGTTCATAATGTTGTGGAGATCTAACGTACAAAGTTTAACCTAAATATCTTTTCCGTATAGACGGATTAAAAAAACACAAACGTTTTTCGTCATAAATATCACCGCATCAACGGTGGCCGACGCTCTCCATTTTCGACGAATAGGAGGCAAAAATTTACTAACGCACACTTGAGGATTGATATGAACCAATAAAACTGATGAATTTTTCACCTCAAAAATTGACGTCGTTTAACTCGAAGCCGTTTAATTTAACGTTTGACCAAAAAATTAGTGATTCAGTCGAAAAAAAGTTGTCTCGAAAAGTCATCAAAAATTTTATGTACGTTCTTAATGTTGTGGTGAACGAACATACAAAGTTTTACCTGAATGTCTTTTCCGTATAGACGGATTAAAAAAACACAAACATTTTTCGTCATAAATATCACCGCATCAACGGTGGCCGACGCTCTCCATTTTCGACTGAATAGGAGGCAAGAATTTACTAACTGACACTTGAGGATTGATATGAGCCAATAAACCGATGAAATTTTCACCTCGAAAATTGACGTCGTTTAACTCAAGCCGTTTAATTTAACGTTTGACCAAAAAAATTAGTGATTCGATCGAAAAAAAGTTGTCTCGAAAACTCGTTAAAAATTTCATGTACGTTCTTAATGTTGTGGAGATCTAACGTACAAAGTTTAACCTAAATATCTTTTCCGTATAGACGGATTAAAAAACACAAACGTTTTTCGTCATAAATATCACCGCATCAACGGTGGCCGACGCTCGCCGTTTTCAACGAATAGGAGGCAAGAATTTACTAACGGACACTTGAGGATTGATATGAGCCAATAAAACTGATGAAATTTTCACCTCAAAAATTGACGTCGTTTAACTGGAAGCCGTTTAATTTAACGTTTGACCAAAAAATTAGTGATTCGGTCGAAAAAAAGTTGTCTCGAAAACTCGTCAAAAATTTAATCTACGTTCTTAATGTTGTGGAGATCAAACATACAAAGTTTCACCTGAATGTCTTTTCCGTATAGACGGATAAAAAAAACACAAACATTTTTTGTCATAAATATCACTGCATCAACGGTGGCCGACACTCACCGTTTTCGACGAATAGGAGGCAAGAATATACTAAGGGACACTTGAGGATTGATATGAACCAATAAAACTGATGAAATTTTCACCTCGAAAATTGACGTCGTTTAACTCGAAGCCGTTTAATTTAACGTTTGACCAAAAAAATTAGTGATTCGATCGAAAAAAAAGTTGTCTCGAAAAGTCGTCAAAAAAATTTTATGTACGTTCTTAATGTCGTGGCGATCAAACATACAAAGTTTTACCCGAATGTCTTTTTCCGTACAGACGGATTAAAAAAACACAAACATTTTTCGTCATAAATATCACCGCATCAACGGTGGCCGACGCTCGCCGTTTTCGACGAATAGGAGGCAAGAATTTACTAAGGGACACTTGAGCATTGATATGAACCAATAAAACTGATGAAATTTTCACCTCGAAAATTGACGTCGTTTAACTCGAAGCCGTTTAATATAACATCAGACCAAAAAATTAGTGATTCGGCCGAAAAAAAGTTGTCTCGAAAACTCGTTAAAAATTTTATGTACGTTCTTAATGTTGTGGGGAACTAACGTACAAAGTTTCACCTAAATATCTTTTCCGTATAGACGGATTAAAAAACACAAACGTTTTTCGTCATAAATATCACCGCATCAACGGTGGCCGACGCTCTCCATTTTCGACGAATAGGAGGCAAGAATTTACTAACGCACACTTGAGGATTGATATGAACCAATAAAACTGATGAATTTTTCACCTCGAAAATTGACGTCGTTTAACACGAAGCCGTTTAATATAACATCAGACCAAAAAATTAGTGATTCGGCCGAAAAAAAGTTGTCTCGAAAACTCGTT
Source organism: Catharanthus roseus (assembly GCA_028651295.1). Taxonomy (NCBI): domain Eukaryota; kingdom Viridiplantae; phylum Streptophyta; class Magnoliopsida; order Gentianales; family Apocynaceae; genus Catharanthus; species Catharanthus roseus. Next base: position 117,164 of record JAPQWS010000126.1, on the reverse strand, counting down.
AAAAATTTTATGTACGTTCTTAATGTTGTGGAGATCTAACGTACAAAGTTTAACCTAAATATTTTTTCCGTATAGACGGATTAAAAAAACACAAACGTTTTTCGTCATAAATATCACCGCATCAACGGTGGCAGACGCTCTCCATTTTCGACGAATAGAAGGCAAGAATTTACTAACGCACACTTGAGGATTGATATGAACCAATAAAACTGATGAATTTTTCACCTCTAAAATTGACGTCGTTTAACTCGAAGCCGTTTAATATAACATCAGACCAAAAAATTAGTGATACGGCCGAAAAAAAGTTGTCTCGAAAACTCGTTAAAAATTTTATGTACGTTCTTAATGTTGTGGAGATCTAACGTACAAAGTTTAACCTAAATATCTTTTCCGTATAGACGGATTAAAAAAACACAAACGTTTTTCGTCATAAATATCACCGCATCAACGGTGGCCGACGCTCTCCATTTTCGACGAATAGGAGGCAAGAATTTACTAACGCACACTTGAGGATTGATATGAACCAATAAAACTGATGAATTTTTCACCTCGAAAATTGACGTCGTTTAACTCGAAGCCGTTTAATTTAACGTTTGACCAAAAAATTAGTGATTCAGGCGAAAAAAAGTTGTCTCGAAAAGTCGTCAAAAATTTTATGTACGTTCTTAATGTTGTGGCGATCGAACACACAAAGTTTTACCTGAATGTCTTTTCCGTATAGACGGATTAAAAAAACACAAACATTTTTCGTCATAAATATCACCGCATCAACGGTGGCCGACGCTCGCCGTTTTCGACGAATAGGAGGCAAGAATTTACTAACGGACACTTGAGGATTGATATGAACCAATAAAACTGATGAAATTTTCACCTCGAAAATTGACGTCGTTTAACTCAAAGCCGATTAATATAACATTTGACCAAAAATTAGCGATTCGGCCGAAAAAAGCTGTCTAGAAAACGAGTCAAAACTTTTATGTACGTTCTTAATGTTGTGGAGATCGAACGAAAAATGTTTCACCTTAGTATCTTGTCTTTAAAGACCGATTAAAAAAACACAAACATTTTTCGTCGTAAATATCACCGCATCAACGGTGGCCGACGCTCACTGTTTTCGACGAATAGGAGGCAAGAATTTACTACAGACGCTTGAGGATTGATATGAACCAATAAAACTGATGAATTTTTCACCTCGAAAATTGACGTCGTTTAACTCGAAACCGTTTAATATAACATCAGACCAAAACATTAGTGTTTCGGCAGAAAAAAAGTTGTCTCGAAAACTCGTTAAAAATTTTATGTACGTTCATAATGTTGTGGAGATCTAACGTACAAAGTTTAACCTAAATATCTTTTCCGTATAGACGGATTAAAAAAACACAAACGTTTTTCGTCATAAATATCACCGCATCAACGGTGGCCGACGCTCTCCATTTTCGACGAATAGGAGGCAAAAATTTACTAACGCACACTTGAGGATTGATATGAACCAATAAAACTGATGAATTTTTCACCTCAAAAATTGACGTCGTTTAACTCGAAGTCGTTTAATTTAACGTTTGACCAAAAAATTAGTGATTCAGTCGAAAAAAAGTTGTCTCGAAAAGTCGTCAAAAATTTTATGTACGTTCTTAATGTTGTGGTGAACGAACATACAAAGTTTTACTCGAATGTCTTTTCCGTATAGTCGGATTAAAAAAACACAAACATTTTTTCGTCATAAATATCACCGCATCAACGGTGGCCGACGCTCTCCATTTTCGACGAATAGGAGGCAAGAATTTACTAACGGACACTTGAGGATTGATATGAACCAATAAAACTGATGAAATTTTCACCTCGAAAATTGACGTCGTTTAACTCGAAGCCGTTTAATTTAACGTTTGACCAAAAAATTAGTGATTCGATCGAAAAAAAAGTTGTCTCGAAAACTCGTTAAAAATTTCATGTACGTTCTTAATGTTGTGGAGATCTAACGTACAAAGTTTAACCTAAATATCTTTTCCGTATAGACGGATTAAAAAAACACAAACGTTTTTCATCATAAATATCACCGCATCAACGGTGGCCGACGCTCTCCATTTTCGACGAATAGGAGGCAAGAATTTACTAACGCACACTTGAGGATTGATATGAACAAATAAAACTGATGAATTTTTCACCTCGAAAATTGACGTCGTTTAACTCGAAGCCGTTTAATTTAACGTTTGACCAAAAAATTAGTGATTCAGTCGAAAAAAGTTGTCTCGAAAAGTCGTCAAAAATTTTATGTACGTTCTTAATGTTGTGGCGATCGAACATACAAAGTTTTACCTGAATGTCTTTTCCGTATAGACGGATTAAAAAAACACAAACATTTTTCGTCATAAATATCACCGCATCAACGGCGGCCGACGCTCGCCATTTTAGACGAATAGGAGGCAAGAATTTACTAGAGGACACTTGAGGATTGATATGAACCAATAGAACTGATGAAATTTTCACCTCGAAAATTGACGTCGTTTAACACGAAGCCGTTTAATATAACATCAGACCAAAAAATTAGTGATTCGGCCGAAAAAAAGTTGTCTCGAAAACTCGTTAAAAATTTTATGTACGTTCTTAATGTTGTGGAGATCTAACGTACAAAGTTTAACCTAAATATCTTTTCCGTATAGACGGATTAAAAAACACAAACGTTTTTCGTCATAAATATCACCGCATCAACGGTGGCCGACGCTCTCCATTTTCGACTGAATAGAAGGCAAGAATTTACTAACGCACACTTGAGGATTGATATGAACCAATAAAACTGATGAATTTTTCACCTCTAAAATTGACGTCGTTTAACTCGAAGCCGTTTAATATAACATCAGACCAAAAAATTAGTGATACGGCCGAAAAAAAGTTGTCTCGAAAACTCGTTAAAAATTTTATGTACGTTCTTAATGTTGTGGAGATCTAACGTACAAAGTTTAACCTAAATATCTTTTCCGTATAGACGGATTAAAAAAACACAAACGTTTTTCGTCATAAATATCACCGCATCAACGGTGGCCGACGCTCTCCATTTTCGACGAATAGGAGGCAAGAATTTACTAACGCACACTTGAGGATTGATATGAACCAATAAAACTGATGAATTTTTCACCTCGAAAATTGACGTCGTTTAACTAGAAGCCGTTTAATTTAACGTTTGACCAAAAAATTAGTGATTCAGTCGAAAAAAAGTTGTCTCGAAAAGTCGTCAAAAATTTTATGTACGTTCTTAATGTTGTGGCGATCGAACACACAAAGTTTTACCTGAATGTCTTTTCCGTATAGACGGATTAAAAAAACACAAACATTTTTCGTCATAAATATCACCGCATCAACGGTGGCCGACGCTCGCCGTTTTCGACGAATAGGAGGCAAGAATTTACTAACGGACACTTGAGGATTGATATGAACCAATAAAACTGATGAAATTTTCACCTCGAAAATTGACGTCGTTTAACTCAAAGCCGATTAATATAACATTTGACCAAAAATTAGCGATTCGGCCGAAAAAAGCTGTCTAGAAAACGAGTCAAAACTTTTATGTACGTTCTTAATGTTGTGGAGATCGTACGAAAAATGTTTCACCTTAGTATCTTGTCTTTAAAGACGGATTAAAAAAACACAAACATTTTTGGTCGTAAATATCACCGCATCAACGGTGGCCGACGCTCACCGTTTTCGACGAATAGGAGGCAAGAATTTACTACAGACGCTTGAGGATTGATATGAACCAATAAAACTGATGAATTTTTCACCTCGAAAATTGACGTCGTTTAACTCGAAGCCGTTTAATATAACATCAGACCAAAAAATTAGTGATTCGGCAGAAAAAAAATTGTCTCGAAAACTCGTTAAAAATTTTATGAACGTTCATAATGTTGTGGAGATCTAACGTACAAAGTTTAACCTAAATATCTTTTCCGTATAGACGGATTAAAAAAACACAAACGTTTTTCGTCATAAATATCACCGCATCAACGGTGGCCGACGCTCTCCATTTTCGACGAATAGGAGGCAAAAATTTACTAACGCACACTTGAGGATTGATATGAACCAATAAAACTGATGAATTTTTCACCTCAAAAATTGACGTCGTTTAACTCGAAGCCGTTTAATTTAACGTTTGACCAAAAAATTAGTGATTCGGTCGAAAAAAAGTTGTCTCGAAAAGTCGTCAAAAATTTTATGTACGTTCTTAATGTTGTGGTGAACGAACATACAAAGTTTTACCTGAATGTCTTTTCCGTATAGACGGATTAAAAAAACACAAACATTTTTCGTCATAAATATCACCGCATCAACGGTGGCCGACGCTCTCCATTTTCGACGAATAGGAGGCAAGAATTTACTAACGGACACTTGAGGATTGATATGAACCAATAAAACTGATGAAATTTTCACCTCGAAAATTGACGTCGTTTAACTCGAAGCCGTTTAATTTAACGTTTGACCAAAAAATTAGTGATTCAGTCGAAAAAAAGTTGTCTCGAAAACTCGTTAAAAATTTCATGTACGTTCTTAATGTTGTGGAGATCTAACGTACAAAGTTTAACCTAAATATCTTTTCCGTATAGACGGATTAAAAAAACACAAACGTTTTTCGTCATAAATATCACCGCATCAACGGTGGCCGACGCTCTCCATTTTCGACGAATAGGAGGCAAGAATTTACTAACGCACACTTGAGGATTGATATGAACAAATAAAACTGATGAATTTTTCACCTCGAAAATTGACGTCGTTTAACTCGAAGCCGTTTAATTTAACGTTTGACCAAAAAATTAGTGATTCGGTCGAAAAAAAGTTGTCTCGAAAAGTCGTCAAAAATTTTATGTACGTTCTTAATGTTGTGGAGATCGAACATACAAAGTTTTACCTGAATGTCTTTTCCGTATAGACGGATTAAAAAAACACAAACATTTTTCGTCATAAATATCACCGCATCAACGGCGGCCGACGCTCTCCGTTTTCGACGAATAGGAGGCAAGAATTTACTAAAGGACACTTGAGGATTGATATGAACCAATAAAACTGATGAATTTTTCACCTCGAAAATTGACGTCGTTTAACTCGAAGCCGATTAATATAACATTTGACCAAAAAATTAGCGATTCGGCCGAAAAAAAGCTGTCTAAAAAACAAGTCAAAAATTTTATGTACGTTCTTAATGTTGTGGAGATCGAACGAAAAAAGTTTCACCTTAGTATCTTGTCTTTAAAGACGGATTAAAAAAAACACAAACATTTTTCGTCATAAATATCACCGCATCAACGGTGGCCGACGCTCACCGTTTTCGACGAATAGGAGGCAAGAATTTACTAACGCACACTTGAGGATTGATATGAACCAATAAAACTGATGAATTTTTCACCTCTAAAATTGACGTCGTTTAACTCGAAGCCGTTTAATATAACATCAGACCAAAAAATTAGTGATTCGGCCGAAAAAAAGCTGTCTCGAAAACTCGTTAAAAATTTTATGTACGTTCTTAATGTTGTGGAGATCGAACGTACAAAGTTTAACCTAAATGTCTTTTCCGTATAGACGGATTAAAAAAACACAAACGTTTTTCGTCATAAATATCACCGCATCAACGGTGGCCGACGCTCTCCATTTTCGACGAATAGGAGGCTAAAATTTACTAACGCACACTTGAGGATTGATATGAACCAATAAAACTGATGAATTTTTCACCTCGAAAATTGATGTCGTTTAACTCGAAGCCGTTTAATTTAACGTTTGACCAAAAAAATTAGTGATTCGATCGAAAAAAAAGTTGTCTCGAAAAGTCGTCAAAAAATTTTATGTACGTTCTTAATGTTGTGGTGATCGAACATACAAAGTTTTACCTGAATGTCTTTTCCGTATAGACGGATTAAAAAAACACAAACATTTTTCGTCATAAATATCACCGCATCAACGGTGGCCGACGCTCTCCATTTTCGACGAATAGGAGGCAAGAATTTACTAACGGACACTTGAGGATTGATATGAACCAATAAAACTGATGAAATTTTCACCTCGAAAATTGACGTCGTTTAACTCGAAGCCGTTTAATTTAACGTTTGACCAAAAAATTAGTGATTCAGTCGAAAAAAAGTTGTCTCGAAAACTCGTTAAAAATTTTATGTACGTTCTTAATGTTGTGGAGATCTAACGTACAAAGTTTAACCTAAATATCTTTTCCGTATAGACGGATTAAAAAAACACAAACGTTTTTCGTCATAAATATCACCGCATCAACGGTGGCCGACGCTCTCCATTTTCGACGAATAGGAGGCAAGAATTTACTAACGCACACTTGAGGATTGATATGAACCAATAAAACTGATGAATTTTTCACCTCGAAAATTGACGTCGTTTAACTCGAAGCCGTTTAATTTAACGTTTGACCAAAAAATTAGTGATTCGGTCGAAAAAAAGTTGTCTCGAAAAGTCGTCAAAAATTTTATGTACGTTCTTAATGTTGTGGCGATCGAACATACAAAGTTTTACCTGAATGTCTTTTCCGTATAGACGGATTAAAAAAACACAAACATTTTTCGTCATAAATATCACCGCATCAACGGTGGCCGACGCTCGCCGTTTTCGACGAATAGGAGGCAAGAATTTACTAACGGACACTTGAGGATTGATATGAACCAATAAAACTGATGAAATTTTCACCTCGAAAATTGACGTCGTTTAACTCAAAGCCGATTAATATAACATTTGACCAAAAATTAGCGATTCGGCCGAAAAAAGCTGTCTAGAAAACGAGTCAAAAATTTTATGTACGTTCTTAATGTTGTGGAGATCGAACGAAAAATGTTTCACCTTAGTATCTTGTCTTTAAAGACGGATTAAAAAAACACAAACATTTTTCGTCGTAAATATCACCGCATCAACGGTGGCCGACGCTCACTGTTCTCGACGAATAGGAGGCAAGAATTTACTAACGCACACTTGAGGATTGATATGAACCAATAAAACTGATGAATTTTTCACCTCTAAAATTGACGTCGTTTAACTCGAAGCCGTTTAATATAACATCAGACCAAAAAATTAGTGATACGGCCGAAAAAAAGTTGTCTCGAAAACTCGTTAAAAATTTTATGTACGTTCTTAATGTTGTGGAGATCGAACGTACAAAGTATCACCTAAATGTCTTTTCCGTATAGACGGATTAAAAAAACACAAACATTTTTCGTCATAAATATCACCGCATCAACGGTGGCCGACGCTCGCCGTTTTCGACGAATAGGAGGCAAGAATTTACTAACGGACACTTGAGGATTGATATGAACCAATAAAACTGATGAAATTTTCACCTCAAAAATTGACGTCGTTTAACTCGAAGCCGTTTAATTTAACGTTTGACCAAAAAATTAGTGATTCGGTCGAAAAAAAGTTGTCTCGAAAACTCGTCAAAAATTTAATGTAAGTTCTTAATGTTGTGGAGATCGAACATACAAAGTTTCACCTGAATGTCTTTTCCGTATAGACGGATTAAAAAAACACAAACATTTTTCGTCATAAATATCACCGCATCAACGGTGGCCGACACTCACCGTTTTCGACGAATAGGAGGCAAGAATTTACTAAGGGACACTTGAGGATTGATATGAACCAATAAAACTGATGAAATTTTCACCTCGAAAATTGACGTCGTTTAACTCGAAGCCGTTTAATTTAACGTTTGACCAAAAAATTAGTGATTCGGTCGAAAAAAAGTTGTCTCGAAAAGTCGTCAAAAATTTTATGTACGTTCTTAATGTTGTGGCGATCAAACATACAAAGTTTTACCCGAATGTCTTTTTCAGTACAGGGACGGATTAAAAAAACACAAACATTTTTCGTCGTAAATATCACCGCATCAACGGTGGCCGACGCTCTCCGTTTTCGACGAATAGGAGGCAAGAATTTACTAAGGGACACTTGAGGATTGATATGAACCAATAAAACTGATGAATTTTTCACCTCGAAAATTGACGTCGTTTAACTCGAAGCCGATTAATATAACATTTGACCAAAAAATTAGCGATTCGGTCGAAAAAAAGCTTTCTCAGAAACAAGTCAAAAATTTTATGTACGTTCTTAATTTTGTGGAGATCGAATGAAAAAAGTTTCACCTTAGTATCTTGTCTTTAAAGACGGATTAAAAAAAACACAAACATTTTTCGTCATAAATATCACCGTATCAACGGTGGCCGACGCTCACCGTTTTCGACGAATAGGAGGCAAGAATTTACTACAGATGCTTCAGGATTTATATGAACCAATAAAACTGATGAATTTTTCATCTCGAAAATTGACGTCGTTTAACTCGAAGCCGTTTAATATAACATTAGACCAAAAAAATTAGTGATTCGGCCGAAAAAAAGCTGTCTCGAGAACTCGTTAAAAATTTTATGTACGTTCTTAATGTTGTGGAGATCGAACGTACAAAGTTTAACCTAAATGTCTTTTCCGTATAGACGGATTAAAAAAACACAAACATTTTTCGTCATAAATATCACCGCATCAACGGTGGCCGACGCTCTCCATTTTCGACGAATAGGAGGCTAAAATTTACTAACGCACACTTGAGGATTGATATGAACCAATAAAACTGATGAATTTTTCACCTCAAAAATTGACGTCGTTTAACTCGAAGCCGTTTAATTTAACGTTTGACCAAAAAATTAGTGATTCGATCGAAAAAAAAGTTGTCTCGAAAAGTCATCAAAAAATTTTTATGTACGTTCTTAATGTTGTGGTGAACGAACATACAAAGTTTTACTCGAATGTCTTTTTCCGTATAGACGGATTAAAAAAAACACAAACATTTTTCGTCATAAATATCACCGCATCAACGGTGGCCGACGCTCTCCATTTTCGACGAATAGGAGGCAAGAATTTACTAACGGACACTTGAGGATTGATATGAGCCAATAAAACTGATGAAATTTTCACCTCGAAAATTGACGTCGTTTAACTCGAAGCCGTTTAATTTAACGTTTGACCAAAAAATTAGTGATTCAGTCGAAAAAAAGTTGTCTCGAAAACTCGTTAAAAATTTCATGTACGTTCTTAATGTTGTGGAGATCTAACGTACAAAGTTTAACCTAAATATCTTTTCCGTATAGACGGATTAAAAAACACAAACGTTTTTCGTCATAAATATCACCGCATCAACGGTGGCCGACGCTCGCCGTTTTCAACGAATAGGAGGCAAGAATTTACTAACGGACACTTGAGGATTGATATGAGCCAATAAAAGCGATGAAATTTTCACCTCAAAAAATTGACGTCGTTTAACTCGGAAGCCGTTTAATTTAACGTTTGACCAAAAAATTAGTGATTCGGTCGAAAAAAAGTTGTCTCGAAAACTCGTCAAAAATTTAATCTACGTTCTTAATGTTGTGGAGATCAAACATACAAAGTTTCACCTGAATGTCTTTTCCGTATAGACGGATAAAAAAAACACAAACATTTTTTGTCATAAATATCACTGCATCAACGGTGGCCGACACTCACCGTTTTCGACGAATAGGAGGCAAGAATATACTAAGGGACACTTGAGGATTGATATGAACCAATAAAACTGATGAAATTTTCACCTCGAAAATTGACGTCGTTTAACTCGAAGCCGTTTAATTTAACGTTTGACCAAAAAATTAGTGATTCAGTCGAAAAAAAGTTGTCTCGAAAAGTCGTCAAAAATTTTATGTACGTTCTTAATGTCGTGGCGATCAAACATACAAAGTTTTACCTGAATGTCTTTTCCGTACAGACGGATTAAAAAAACACAAACATTTTTCGTCATAAATATCACCGCATCAACGGTGGCCGACGCTCGCCGTTTTCGACGAATAGGAGGCAAGAATTTACTAAGGGACACTTGAGCATTGATATGAACCAATAAAACTGATGAAATTTTCACCTCGAAAATTGACGTCGTTTAACTCGAAGCCGTTTAATATAACATCAGACCAAAAAATTAGTGATTCGGCCGAAAAAAAGTTGTCTCGAAAACTCGTTAAAAATTTTATGTACGTTCTTAATGTTGTGGGGAACTAACGTACAAAGTTTCACCTAAATATCTTTTCCGTATAGACGGATTAAAAAACACAAACGTTTTTCGTCATAAATATCACCGCATCAACGGTGGCCGACGCTCTCCATTTTCGACGAATAGGAGGCAAGAATTTACTAACGCACACTTGAGGATTGATATGAACCAATAAAACTGATGAATTTTTCACCTCGAAAATTGACGTCGTTTAACACGAAGCCGTTTAATATAACATCAGACCAAAAAATTAGTGATTCGTCGAAAAAAAAGTTGTCTCGAAAACTCGTTAAAAATTTTATGTACGTTCTTAATGTTGTGGAGATCTAACGTACAAAGTTTAACCTAAATATTTTTTCCGTATAGACGGATTAAAAAAACACAAACGTTTTTCGTCATAAATATCACCGCATCAACGGTGGCAGACGCTCTCCATTTTCGACGAATAGAAGGCAAGAATTTACTAACGCACACTTGAGGATTGATATGAACCAATAAAACTGATGAATTTTTCACCTCTAAAATTGACGTCGTTTAACTCGAAGCCGTTTAATATAACATCAGACCAAAAAATTAGTGATACGGCCGAAAAAAAGTTGTCTCGAAAACTCGTTAAAAATTTTATGTACGTTCTTAATGTTGTGGAGATCTAACGTACAAAGTTTAACCTAAATATCTTTTCCGTATAGACGGATTAAAAAAACACAAACGTTTTTCGTCATAAATATCACCGCATCAACGGTGGCCGACGCTCTCCATTTTTCGACGAATAGGAGGCAAGAATTTACTAACGCACACTTGAGGATTGATATGAACCAATAAAACCCGATGAATTTTTCACCTCGAAAATTGACGTCGTTTAACTCGAAGCCGTTTAATTTAACGTTTGACCAAAAAAATTAGTGATTCGAGCGAAAAAAAGTTGTCTCGAAAAGTCGTCAAAAATTTTATGTACGTTCTTAATGTTGTGGCGATCGAACACACAAAGTTTTACCTGAATGTCTTTTCCGTATAGACGGATTAAAAAAACACAAACATTTTTCGTCATAAATATCACCGCATCAACGGTGGCCGACGCTCTCCATTTTCGACGAATAGGAGGCAAGAATTTACTAACGCACACTTGAGGATTGATATGAACCAATAAAACTGATGAATTTTTCACCTCGAAAATTGACGTCGTTTAACACGAAGCCGTTTAATATAACATCGGACCAAAAAAATTAGTGATTCGGCAGAAAAAAAAGTTGTCTCGAAAACTCGTTAAAAAAATTTTATGTACGTTCTTAATGTTGTGGAGATCTAACGTACAAAGTTTAACCTAAATATTTTTTTCCGTATAGACGGATTAAAAAAACACAAACGTTTTTCGTCATAAATATCACCGCATCAACGGTGGCGGGACGCTCTCCATTTTCGACGAATAGAAGGCAAGAATTTACTAACGCACACTTGAGGATTGATATGAACCAATAAAAGCGATGAATTTTTCACCTCTAAAATTGACGTCGTTTAACTCGAAAGCCGTTTAATATAACATCGGACCAAAAAAATTAGTGATACGGCCGAAAAAAAGTTGTCTCGAAAACTCGTTAAAAAAATTTTTATGTACGTTCTTAATGTTGTGGAGATCTAACGTACAAAGTTTAACCTAAATATCTTTTTCCGTATAGACGGATTAAAAAAAACACAAACGTTTTTCGTCATAAATATCACCGCATCAACGGTGGCCGACGCTCTCCATTTTTCGACGAATAGGAGGCAAGAATTTACTAACGCACACTTGAGGATTGATATGAACCAATAAAAGCGATGAATTTTTCACCTCGAAAATTGACGTCGTTTAACTCGAAGCCGTTTAATTTAACGTTTGACCAAAAAATTAGTGATTCGAGCGAAAAAAAGTTGTCTCGAAAAGTCGTCAAAAAATTTTATGTACGTTCTTAATGTTGTGGCGATCGAACACACAAAGTTTTACACGAATGTCTTTTTCAGTATAGACGGATTAAAAAAAACACAAACATTTTTCGTCATAAATATCACCGCATCAACGGTGGCCGGCGCTCGCCGTTTTTCGACGAATAGGAGGCAAGAATTTACTAACGGACACATGAGGATTGATATGAACCAATAAAAATGATGAAATTTTCACCTCGAAAATTGACGTCGTTTAACTCGAAGCCGATTAATATAACATTTGACCAAAAAATTAGCGATTCGGCCGAAAAAAAGGCTGTCTAGAAAACGAGTCAAAACTTTTATGTACGTTCTTAATGTTGTGGAGATCGAACGAAAAATGTTTCACCTTAGTATCTTGTCTTTAAAGACCGATTAAAAAAACACAAACATTTTTTCAGTCGTAAATATCACCGCATCAACGGTGGCCGACGCTCACTTGTTTTCGACGAATAGGAGGCAAGAATTTACTACAGACGCTTGAGGATTGATATGAACCAATAAAACTGATGAATTTTTCACCTCGAAAATTGACGTCGTTTAACTCGAAACCGTTTAATATAACATCAGACCAAAACATTAGTGTTTCGGCAGAAAAAAAGTTGTCTCGAAAACTCGTTAAAAATTTTATGTACGTTCATAATGTTGTGGAGATCTAACGTACAAAGTTTAACCTAAATATCTTTTCCGTATAGACGGATTAAAAAAACACAAACGTTTTTCGTCATAAATATCACCGCATCAACGGTGGCCGACGCTCTCCATTTTCGACGAATAGGAGGCAAAAATTTACTAACGCACACTTGAGGATTGATATGAACCAATAAAACTGATGAATTTTTCACCTCAAAAATTGACGTCGTTTAACTCGAAGTCGTTTAATTTAACGTTTGACCAAAAAATTAGTGATTCAGTCGAAAAAAAGTTGTCTCGAAAAGTCGTCAAAAATTTTATGTACGTTCTTAATGTTGTGGTGAACGAACATACAAAGTTTTACTCGAATGTCTTTTCCGTATAGTCGGATTAAAAAAAACACAAACATTTTTCGTCATAAATATCACCGCATCAACGGTGGCCGACGCTCTCCATTTTCGACGAATAGGAGGCAAGAATTTACTAACGGACACTTGAGGATTGATATGAACCAATAAAGCGATGAAATTTTCACCTCGAAAATTGACGTCGTTTAACTCGAAGCCGTTTAATTTAACGTTTGACCAAAAAAATTAGTGATTCGATCGAAAAAAAAGTTGTCTCGAAAACTCGTTAAAAAAATTTCATGTACGTTCTTAATGTTGTGGAGATCTAACGTACAAAGTTTAACCTAAATATCTTTTCAGTATAGACGGATTAAAAAAAACACAAACGTTTTTCATCATAAATATCACCGCATCAACGGTGGCCGACGCTCTCCATTTTCGACGAATAGGAGGCAAGAATTTACTAACGCACACTTGAGGATTGATATGAACAAATAAAAGCGATGAATTTTTCACCTCGAAAATTGACGTCGTTTAACTCGAAAGCCGTTTAATTTAACGTTTGACCAAAAAAATTAGTGATTCGATCGAAAAAAAAGTTGTCTCGAAAAGTCGTCAAAAAATTTTATGTACGTTCTTAATGTTGTGGCGATCGAACATACAAAGTTTTACCTGAATGTCTTTTCCGTATAGACGGATTAAAAAAACACAAACATTTTTCGTCATAAATATCACCGCATCAACGGCGGCCGACGCTCGCCATTTTAGACGAATAGGAGGCAAGAATTTACTAGAGGACACTTGAGGATTGATATGAACCAATAGAGCGATGAAATTTTCACCTCGAAAATTGACGTCGTTTAACACGAAGCCGTTTAATATAACATCAGACCAAAAAATTAGTGATTCGGCCGAAAAAAAGTTGTCTCGAAAACTCGTTAAAAATTTTATGTACGTTCTTAATGTTGTGGAGATCTAACGTACAAAGTTTAACCTAAATATCTTTTCCGTATAGACGGATTAAAAAAACACAAACGTTTTTCGTCATAAATATCACCGCATCAACGGTGGCCGACGCTCTCCATTTTCGACGAATAGAAGGCAAGAATTTACTAACGCACACTTGAGGATTGATATGAACCAATAAAACTGATGAATTTTTCACCTCTAAAATTGACGTCGTTTAACTCGAAGCCGTTTAATATAACATCAGACCAAAAAATTAGTGATACGGCCGAAAAAAAGTTGTCTCGAAAACTCGTTAAAAATTTTATGTACGTTCTTAATGTTGTGGAGATCTAACGTACAAAGTTTAACCTAAATATCTTTTCCGTATAGACGGATTAAAAAAAAACACAAACGTTTTTGTCATAAATATCACCGCATCAACGGTGGCCGACGCTCTCCATTTTCGACGAATAGGAGGCAAGAATTTACTAACGCACACTTGAGGATTGATATGAACCAATAAAACTGATGAATTTTTCACCTCGAAAATTGACGTCGTTTAACTAGAAGCCGTTTAATTTAACGTTTGACCAAAAAATTAGTGATTCAATCGAAAAAAAAGTTGTCTCGAAAAGTCGTCAAAAAATTTTATGTACGTTCTTAATGTTGTGGCGATCGAACACACAAAGTTTTACTCGAATGTCTTTTCAGTATAGACGGATTAAAAAAACACAAACATTTTTCGTCATAAATATCACCGCATCAACGGTGGCCGACGCTCGCCGTTTTCGACGAATAGGAGGCAAGAATTTACTAACGGACACTTGAGGATTGATATGAACCAATAAAACTGATGAATTTTTCACCTCGAAAATTGACGTCGTTTAACTCGAAGCCGATTAATATAACATTTGACCAAAAAATTAGCGATTCGGCCGAAAAAAAGCTGTCTCAAAAACAAGTCAAAAATTTTATGTACGTTCTTAATTTTGTGGAGATCGAACGAAAAAAGTTTCACCTTAGTATCTTGTCTTTAAAGACGGATTAAAAAAAACACAAACATTTTTCGTCCTAAATATCACCGCATCAACGGTGGCCGACGCTCACCGTTTTCGACGAATAGGAGGCAAGAATTTACTACAGACGCTTGAGGATTGATATGAACCAATAAAACTGATGAATTTTTCACCTCGAAAATTGACGTCGTTTAACTCGAAGCCGTTTAATATAACATTAGACCAAAAAATTAGTGATTCGGCAGAAAAAAAATTGTCTCGAAAACTCGTTAAAAATTTTATGAACGTTCATAATGTTGTGGAGATCTAACGTACAAAGTTTAACCTAAATATCTTTTCCGTATAGACGGATTAAAAAAACACAAACGTTTTTCGTCATAAATATCACCGCATCAACGGTGGCCGACGCTCTCCATTTTCGACGAATAGGAGGCAAAAATTTACTAACGCACACTTGAGGATTGATATGAACCAATAAAACTGATGAATTTTTCACCTCAAAAATTGACGTCGTTTAACTCGAAGCCGTTTAATTTAACGTTTGACCAAAAAAATTAGTGATTCGATCGAAAAAAAGTTGTCTCGAAAAGTCGTCAAAAAATTTTATGTACGTTCTTAATGTTGTGGTGAACGAACATACAAAGTTTTACTCGAATGTCTTTTCAGTATAGACGGATTAAAAAAAACACAAACATTTTTTCGTCATAAATATCACCGCATCAACGGTGGCCGACGCTCTCCATTTTTCGACGAATAGGAGGCAAGAATTTACTAACGGACACTTGAGGATTGATATGAACCAATAAAACTGATGAAATTTTCACCTCGAAAATTGACGTCGTTTAACTCGAAGCCGTTTAATTTAACGTTTGACCAAAAAATTAGTGATTCGGTCGAAAAAAAGTTGTCTCGAAAACTCGTTAAAAATTTCATGTACGTTCTTAATGTTGTGGAGATCTAACGTACAAAGTTTAACCTAAATATCTTTTCCGTATAGACGGATTAAAAAAACACAAACGTTTTTCGTCATAAATATCACCGCATCAACGGTGGCCGACGCTCTCCATTTTTCGACGAATAGGAGGCAAGAATTTACTAACGCACACTTGAGGATTGATATGAACAAATAAAAGCCCGATGAATTTTTCACCTCGAAAATTGACGTCGTTTAACTCGAAGCCGTTTAATTTAACGTTTGACCAAAAAAATTAGTGATTCGATCGAAAAAAAAGTTGTCTCGAAAA
The DNA here is from genome assembly GCA_028651295.1 of Catharanthus roseus. Classification (NCBI taxonomy): domain Eukaryota; kingdom Viridiplantae; phylum Streptophyta; class Magnoliopsida; order Gentianales; family Apocynaceae; genus Catharanthus; species Catharanthus roseus. The sequence goes on along the minus strand of JAPQWS010000126.1, from coordinate 100,969 downwards.
GTCGTCAAAAAATTTTATGTACGTTCTTAATGTTGTGGCGATCGAACATACAAAGTTTTACCTGAATGTCTTTTTCCGTATAGACGGATTAAAAAAAACACAAACATTTTTCGTCATAAATATCACCGCATCAACGGCGGCCGACGCTCGCCATTTTCGACGAATAGGAGGCAAGAATTTACTAGAGGACACTTGAGGATTGATATGAACCAATAGAACCGATGAAATTTTCACCTCGAAAATTGACGTCGTTTAACTCGAAAGCCGATTAATATAACATTTGACCAAAAATTAGCGATTCGGCCGAAAAAAAGCTGTCTAGAAAACGAGTCAAAAAATTTTATGTACGTTCTTAATGTTGTGGAGATCGAACGAAAAAATGTTTCACCTTAGTATCTTGTCTTTAAAGACGGATTAAAAAAAACACAAACATTTTTTCGTCGTAAATATCACCGCATCAACGGTGGCCGACGCTCACCTGTTCTCGACGAATAGGAGGCAAGAATTTACTAACGCACACTTGAGGATTGATATGAACCAATAAAAGCGATGAATTTTTCACCTCTAAAATTGACGTCGTTTAACTCGAAGCCGTTTAATATAACATCGGACCAAAAAAATTAGTGATACGGCCGAAAAAAAAGTTGTCTCGAAAACTCGTTAAAAAAATTTTATGTACGTTCTTAATGTTGTGGAGATCTAACGTACAAAGTTTAACCTAAATATCTTTTCCGTATAGACGGATTAAAAAAACACAAACGTTTTTCGTCATAAATATCACCGCATCAACGGTGGCCGACGCTCTCCATTTTCGACGAATAGGAGGCTAAAATTTACTAACGCACACTTGAGGATTGATATGAACCAATAAAACTGATGAATTTTTCACCTCGAAAATTGATGTCGTTTAACTCGAAGCCGTTTAATTTAACGTTTGACCAAAAAATTAGTGATTCGATCGAAAAAAAAGTTGTCTCGAAAAGTCGTCAAAAAATTTTATGTACGTTCTTAATGTTGTGGTGATCGAACATACAAAGTTTTACTCGAATGTCTTTTCAGTATAGACGGATTAAAAAAAACACAAACATTTTTCGTCATAAATATCACCGCATCAACGGTGGCCGACGCTCGCCGTTTTCGACGAATAGGAGGCAAGAATTTACTAACGGACACTTGAGGATTGATATGAACCAATAAAACTGATGAAATTTTCACCTCGAAAATTGACGTCGTTTAACTCGAAGCCGTTTAATTTAACGTTTGACCAAAAAAATTAGTGATTCGGTCGAAAAAAAGTTGTCTCGAGAACTCGTTAAAAATTTTATGTACGTTCTTAATGTTGTGGAGATCAAACGTACAAAGTTTAACCTAAATGTCTTTTCCGTATAGACGGATTAAAAAAACACAAACATTTTTCGTCATAAATATCACCGCATCAACGGTGGCCGACGCTCTCCATTTTCGACGAATAGGAGGCAAGAATTTACTAACGCACACTTGAGGATTGATATGAACCAATAAAACTGATGAAATTTTCACCTCAAAAATTGACGTCGTTTAACTCGAAGCCGTTTAATTTAACGTTTGACCAAAAAATTAGTGATTCGGTCGAAAAAAAGTTGTCTCGAAAAGTCGTCAAAAATTTTATGTACGTTCTTAATGTTGTGGAGATCGAACATACAAAGTTTTACCTGAATGTCTTTTCCGTATAGACGGATTAAAAAAACACAAACATTTTTCGTCATAAATATCACCGCATCAACGGTGGCCGACGCTCGCCGTTTTCGACGAATAGGAGGCAAGAATTTACTAACGGACACTTGAGGATTGATATGAACCAATAAAACTGATGAAATTTTCACCTCGAAAATTGACGTCGTTTAACTCGAAGCCGATTAATATAACATTTGACCAAAAATTAGCGATTCGGCCGAAAAAAGGGTGTCTAGAAAACGAGTCAAAAAATTTTATGTACGTTCTTAATGTTGTGGAGATCGAACGAAAAATGTTTCACCTTAGTATCTTGTCTTTAAAGACGGATTAAAAAAACACAAACATTTTTCGTCGTAAATATCACCGCATCAACGGTGGCCGACGCTCACTGTTCTCGACGAATAGGAGGCAAGAATTTACTAACGCACACTTGAGGATTGATATGAACCAATAAAACTGATGAATTTTTCACCTCTAAAATTGACGTCGTTTAACTCGAAGCCGTTTAATATAACATCAGACCAAAAAATTAGTGATACGGCCGAAAAAAAGTTGTCTCGAAAACTCGTTAAAAATTTTATGTACGTTCTTAATGTTGTGGAGATCTAACGTACAAAGTTTAACCTAAATATCTTTTCCGTATAGACGGATTAAAAAAACACAAACGTTTTTCGTCATAAATATCACCGCATCAACGGTGGCCGACGCTCTCCATTTTCGACGAATAGGAGGCAAAAATTTACTAACGCACACTTGAGGATTGATATGAACCAATAAAACTGATGAATTTTTCACCTCGAAAATTGACGTCGTTTAACTCGAAGCCGTTTAATTTAACGTTTGACCAAAAAATTAGTGATTCAGTCGAAAAAAAGTTGTCTCGAAAAGTCGTCAAAAATTTTATGTACGTTCTTAATGTTGTGGTGATCGAACATACAAAGTTTTACCTGAATGTCTTTTCCGTATAGACGGATTAAAAAAACACAAACATTTTTCGTCATAAATATCACCGCATCAACGGTGGCCGACGCTCTCCGTTTTCGACGAATAGGAGGCAAGAATTTACTAACGGACACTTGAGGATTGATATGAACCAATAAAACTGATGAAATTTTCACCTCGAAAATTGACGTCGTTTAACTCGAAGCCGTTTAATTTAACGTTTGACCAAAAAATTAGTGATTCGGTCGAAAAAAAGTTGTCTCGAAAACTCGTTAAAAATTTTATGTACGTTCTTAATGTTGTGGAGATCTAACGTACAAAGTTTAACCTAAATATCTTTTCCGTATAGACGGATTAAAAAAAACACAAACGTTTTTCGTCACAAATATCACCGCATCAACGGTGGCCGACGCTCTCCATTTTCGACGAATAGGAGGCAAGAATTTACTAACGCACACTTGAGGATTGATATGAACCAATAAAAGCGATGAATTTTTTCACCTCGAAAATTGACGTCGTTTAACTCGAAGCCGTTTAATTTAATGTTTGACCAAAAAATTAGTGATTCGGTCGAAAAAAAGTTGTCTCGAAAAGTCGTCAAAAATTTTATGTACGTTCTTAATGTTGTGGAGATCGAACATACAAAGTTTCACCTGAATGTCTTTCCCGTATAGACGGATTAAAAAAAACACAAACATTTTTCGTCATAAATATCACTACATCAACGGTGCCCGACGCTCACCGTTTTCGACGAATAGGAGGCAAGAATTTACTAAGGGACACTTGAGGATTGATATGAACCAATAAAACTGATGAAATTTTCACCTAAAAAATTGACGTCGTTTAACTCGAAGCCGATTAATATAACATTTGACCAAAAATTAGCGATTCGGCCGAAAAAAGCTGTCTAGAAAACGAGTCAAAAATTTTATGTACGTTCTTAATGTTGTGGAGATCGAACGAAAAATGTTTCACCTTAGTATCTTGTCTTTAAAGACGGATTAAAAAAACACAAACATTTTTTCAGTCAGTAAATATCACCGCATCAACGGTGGCCGACGCTCACTGTTCTCGACGAATAGGAGGCAAGAATTTACTAACGCACACTTGAGGATTGATATGAACCAATAAAACTGATGAATTTTTCACCTCTAAAATTGACGTCGTTTAACTCGAAGCCGTTTAATATAACATCAGACCAAAAAATTAGTGATACGGCCGAAAAAAAGTTGTCTCGAAAACTCGTTAAAAATTTTTTGTACGTTCTTAATGTTGTGGAGATCGAACGTACAAAGTATCACCTAAATGTCTTTTCCGTATAGACGGATTAAAAAAACACAAACATTTTTTGTCATAAATATCACCGCATCAACGGTGGCCGACGCTCGCCGTTTTCGACGAATACGAGGCAAGAATTTACTAACGGACACTTGAGGATTGATATGAGCCGATAAAAGCCGATGAAATTTTCACCTCAAAAATTGACGTCGTTTAACTCGAAGCCGTTTAATTTAACGTTTGACCAAAAAATTAGTGATTCGGTCGAAAAAAAGTTGTCTCGAAAACTCGTCAAAAATTTAATCTACGTTCTTAATGTTGTGGAGATCGAACATACAAAGTTTCACCTGAATGTCTTTTCCGTATAGACGGATAAAAAAAACACAAACATTTTTTGTCATAAATATCACCGCATCAACGGTGGCCGACACTCACCGTTTTCGACGAATAGGAGGCAAGAATTTACTACAGACGCTTGAGGATTGATATGAACCAATAAAACTGATGAATTTTTCACCTCGAAAATTGACGTCGTTTAACTCGAAGCCGTTTAATATAACATCAGACCAAAAAATTAGTGATTCGGCAGAAAAAAAGTTGTCTCGAAAACTCGTTAAAAATTTTATGTACGTTCTTAATGTTGTGGAGATCTAACGTACAAAGTTTAACCTAAATATCTTTTCCGTATAGACGGATTAAAAAAACACAAACGTTTTTCGTCATAAATATCACCGCATCAACGGTGGCCGACGCTCTCCATTTTCGACGAATAGGAGGCAAGAATTTACTAACGCACACTTGAGGATTGATATGAACCAATAAAACTGATGAATTTTTCACCTCTAAAATTGACGTCGTTTAACTCGAAGCCGTTTAATATACTATCAGACCAAAAAATTAGTGATACGGCCGAAAAAAAGTTGTCTCGAAAACTCGTTAAAAATTTTATGTACGTTCTTAATGTTGTGGAGATCGAACGTACAAAGTATCACCTAAATGTCTTTTCCGTATAGACGGATTAAAAAAACACAAACATTTTTCGTCATAAATATCACCGCATCAACGGTGGCCGACGCTCGCCGTTTTTCGACGAATAGGAGGCAAGAATTTACTAACGGACACTTGAGGATTGATATGAGCCAATAAAACCGATGAAATTTTCACCTCAAAAATTGACGTCGTTTAACTCGAAAGCCGTTTAACTTAACGTTTGACCAAAAAAATTAGTGATTCGGTCGAAAAAAAAGTTGTCTCGAAAACTCGTCAAAAAATTTAATCTACGTTCTTAATGTTGTGGAGATCGAACATACAAAGTTTCACCTGAATGTCTTTTCCCTATAGACGGATAAAAAAAACACAAACAATTTTTGTCATAAATATCACTGCATCAACGGTGGCCGACACTCACCGTTTTCGACGAATAGGAGGGAAGAATTTACTACGGGACGCTTGAGGATTGATATAACCAATAAAAGCCGATGAATTTTTCACCTCGAAAATTGACGTCGTTTAACTCGAAGCCGTTTAATATAACATCAGACCAAAAAAATTAGTGATTCGGCAGAAAAAAAGTTGTCTCGAAAACTCGTTAAAAATTTTATGTACGTTCTTAATGTTGTGGAGATCTAACGTACAAAGTTTAACCTAAATATCTTTTCCGTATAGACGGATTAAAAAAACACAAACGTTTTTCGTCATAAATATCACCGCATCAACGGTGGCCGACGCTCTCCATTTTCGACGAATAGGAGGCAAGAATTTACTAACGCACACTTGAGGGTTGATATGAAACAATAAAACTGATGAATTTTTCACCTCGAAAATTGACGTCGTTTAACTCGAAGCCGTTTAATATAACATCAGACCAAAAAATTAGTGATACGGCCGAAAAAAAGTTGTCTCGAAAACTCGTTAAAAATTTTATGTACGTTCTTAATGTTGTGGAGATCGAACGTACAAAGTATCACCTAAATGTCTTTTCCGTATAGACGGATTAAAAAAACACAAACATTTTTTGTCATAAATATCACCGCATCAACGGTGGCCGACGCTCGCCGTTTTCGACGAATAGGAGGCAAGAATTTACTAACGGACACTTGAGGATTGATATGAACCAATAAAACTGATGAAATTTTCACCTCAAAAATTGACGTCGTTTAACTCGAAGCCGTTTAATTTAACGTTTGACCAAAAAATTAGTGATTCGGTCGAAAAAAAGTTGTCTCGAAAACTCGTCAAAAATTTAATGTACGTTCTTAATGTTGTGGAGATCGAACATACAAAGTTTCACCTGAATGTCTTTTCCGTATAGACGGATAAAAAAAACACAAACATTTTTTGTCATAAATATCACCGCATCAACGGTGGCCGACACTCACCGTTTTCGACGAATAGGAGGCAAGAATTTACTACAGACGCTTGAGGATTGATATGAACCAATAAAACTGATGAATTTTTCACCTCTAAAATTGACGTCGTTTAACTCGAAGCCGTTTAATATAACATCAGACCAAAAAATTAGTGATACGGCCGAAAAAAAGTTGTCTCGAAAACTCGTTAAAAATTTTATGTACGTTCTTAATGTTGTGGAGATCGAACGTACAAAGTATCACCTAAATGTCTTTTCCGTATAGACGGATTAAAAAAACACAAACATTTTTCGTCATAAATATCACCGCATCAACGGTGGCGACGCTCGCCGTTTTTCGACGAATAGGAGGCAAGAATTTACTAACGGACACTTGAGGATTGATATGAGCCAATAAAACCGATGAAATTTTCACCTCAAAAATTGACGTCGTTTAACTCAAGCCGTTTAACTTAACGTTTGACCAAAAAAATTAGTGATTCGGTCGAAAAAAGTTGTCTCGAAAACTCGTCAAAAATTTAATCTACGTTCTTAATGTTGTGGAGATCGAACATACAAAGTTTCACCTGAATGTCTTTTCCGTATAGACGGATAAAAAAACCACAAACAATTTTTGTCATAAATATCACTGCATCAACGGTGGCCGACACTCACCGTTTTCGACGAATAGGAGGGAAGAATTTACTACAGACGCTTGAGGATTGATATAACCAATAAAACTGATGAATTTTTCACCTCGAAAATTGACGTCGTTTAACTCAAGCCGTTTAATATAACATCAGACCAAAAAATTAGTGATTCGGCAGAAAAAAAGTTGTCTCGAAAACTCGTTAAAAATTTTATGTACGTTCTTAATGTTGTGGAGATCTAACGTACAAAGTTTAACCTAAATATCTTTTCCGTATAGACGGATTAAAAAAACACAAACGTTTTTCGTCATAAATATCACCGCATCAACGGTGGCCGACGCTCTCCATTTTCGACGAATAGGAGGCAAGAATTTACTAACGCACACTTGAGGGTTGATATGAACCAATAAAACTGATGAAATTTTCACCTCGAAAATTGACGTCGTTTAACTCGAAGCCGTTTAATATAACATCGGACCAAAAAAATTAGTGATACGGCTAGAAAAAAAAGTTGTCTCGAAAACTCGTTAAAAAATTTTATGTACGTTCTTAATGTTGTGGAGATCGAACGTACAAAGTATCACCTAAATGTCTTTTCCGTATAGACGGATTAAAAAAACACAAACATTTTTTGTCATAAATATCACCGCATCAACGGTGGCCGACGCTCGCCGTTTTCGACGAATAGGAGGCAAGAATTTACTAACGGACACTTGAGGATTGATATGAGCCAATAAAACTGATGAAATTTTCACCTCAAAAATTGACGTCGTTTAACTCGAAGCCGTTTAATTTAACGTTTGACCAAAAAATTAGTGATTCGGTCGAAAAAAAGTTGTCTCGAAAACTCGTCAAAAATTTAATCTACGTTCTTAATGTTGTGGAGATCGAACATACAAAGTTTCACCTGAATGTCTTTTCCGTATAGACGGATAAAAAAAACACAAACATTTTTTGTCATAAATATCACCGCATCAACGGTGGCCGACGCTCACCGTTTTCGACGAATAGGAGGCAAGAATTTACTACAGATGCTTCAGGATTTATATGAACCAATAAAACTGATGAATTTTTCATCTCGAAAATTGACGTCGTTTAACTCGAAGCCGTTTAATATAACATTAGACCAAAAAATTAGTGATTCGGCCGAAAAAAAGCTGTCTCGAAAACTTCGTTAAAAAATTTTTATGTACGTTCTTAATGTTGTGGAGATCTAACGTACAAAGTTTAACCTAAATATCTTTTCCGTATAGACGGATGAAAAAAACACAAACGTTTTTCGTCATAAATATCACCGCATCAACGGTGGCCGACGCTCTCCATTTTCGACGAATAGGAGGCAAGAATTTACTAACGCACACTTGAGGATTGATATGAACCAATAAAACTGATGAATTTTTCACCTCTAAAATTGACGTCGTTTAACTCGAAGCCGTTTAATATAACATCAGACCAAAAAATTAGTGATACGGCCGAAAAAAAGTTGTCTCGAAAACTCGTTAAAAATTTTATGTACGTTCTTAATGTTGTGGAGATCGAACGTACAAAGTTTCACCTAAATGTCTTTTCCGTATAGACGGATTAAAAAAACACAAACATTTTTCGTCATAAATATCACCGCATCAACGGTGGCCGACGCTCGCCGTTTTCGACGAATAGGAGGCAAGAATTTACTAACGGACACTTGAGGATTGATATGAGCCAATAAAACTGATGAAATTTTCACCTCAAAAATTGACGTCGTTTAACTCGAAGCCGTTTAACTTAACGTTTGACCAAAAAATTAGTGATTCGGTCGAAAAAAAGTTGTCTCGAAAACTCGTCAAAAATTTAATCTACGTTCTTAATGTTGTGGAGATCGAACATACAAAGTTTCACCTGAATGTCTTTTCCGTATAGACGGATAAAAAAAACACAAACAATTTTTGTCATAAATATCACTGCATCAACGGTGGCCGACACTCACCGTTTTCGACGAATAGGAGGGAAGAATTTACTACAGACGCTTGAGGATTGATATAACCAATAAAACTGATGAATTTTTCACCTCGAAAATTGACGTCGTTTAACTCGAAGCCGTTTAATATAACATCAGACCAAAAAATTAGTGATTCGGCAGAAAAAAAGTTGTCTCGAAAACTCGTTAAAAATTTTATGTACGTTCTTAATGTTGTGGAGATCTAACGTACAAAGTTTAACCTAAATATCTTTTCCGTATAGACGGATTAAAAACACAACCGTTTTTCGTCATAAATATCACCGCATCAACGGTGGCCGACGCTCTCCATTTTCGACGAATAGGAGGCAAGAATTTACTAACGCACACTTGAGGGTTGATATGAAACAATAAAACTGATGAATTTTTCACCTCGAAAATTGACGTCGTTTAACTCGAAGCCGTTTAATATAACATCAGACCAAAAAATTAGTGATACGGCCGAAAAAAAGTTGTCTCGAAAACTCGTTAAAAATTTTATGTACGTTCTTAATGTTGTGGAGATCGAACGTACAAAGTATCACCTAAATGTCTTTTCCGTATAGACGGATTAAAAAAACACAAACATTTTTCGTCATAAATATCACCGCATCAACGGTGGCCGACGCTCGCCGTTTTCGACGAATAGGAGGCAAGAATTTACTAACGGACACTTGAGGATTGATATGAACCAATAAAACTGATGAAATTTTCACCTCAAAAATTGACGTCGTTTAACTCGAAGCCGTTTAATTTAACGTTTGACCAAAAAAATTAGTGATTCGGTCGAAAAAAAGTTGTCTCGAAAAAATCGTCAAAAAATTTAATCTACGTTCTTAATGTTGTGGAGATCGAACATACAAAGTTTCACCCTGAATGTCTTTTTGCGTATAGACGGATAAAAAAAACACAAACATTTTTTGTCATAAATATCACTCGCATCAACGGTGGCCGACACTCACCGTTTTCGACGAATAGGAGGCAAGAATTTACTAAGGGACACTTGAGGATTGATATGAACCAATAAAACTGATGAAATTTTCACCTCGAAAATTGACGTCGTTTAACTCGAAGCCGTTTAATTTAACGTTTGACCAAAAAATTAGTGATTCGGTCGAAAAAAAGTTGTCTCGAAAAGTCGTAAAAAATTTTATGTACGTTCTTAATGTGGTGGCGTTCGAACATACAAAGTTTTACCTGAATGTCTTTTCCGTATAGACGGATTAAAAAAACACAAACATTTTTCGTCATAAATATCACCGCATCAACGGTGGCCGACGCTCGCCGTTTTCGACGAATAGGAGGCAAGAATTTACTAACGGACACTTGAGCATTGATATGAACCAATAAAACTGATGAAATTTTCACCTCGAAAATTGACGTCGTTTAACTCGAAGCCGTTTAATATAACATCAGACCAAAAAATTAGTGATTCGGCCGAAAAAAAGTTGTCTCGAAAACTCCTTAAAAATTTTATGTACGTTCTTAATGTTGTGGGGAACTAACGTAAAAAGTTTCACCTAAATATCTTTTCCGTATAGACGGATTAAAAAAACACAAACGTTTTTCGTCATAAATATCAGCGCATCAACGGTGGCCGACGCTCTCCATTTTCGACGAATAGGAGGCAAGAATTTACTAACGCACACTTGAGGATTGATATGAACCAATAAAACTGATGAATTTTTCAACTCGAAAATTGACGTCGTTTAACACGAAGCCGTTTAATATAACATCAGACCAAAAAATTAGTGATTTGGCCGAAAAAAAGTTGTCTCGAAAACTCGTTAAAAATTTTATGTACGTTCTTAATGTTGTGGAGATCGAACGTACAAAGTATCACCTAAATGTCTTTTCCGTATAGACGGATTAAAAAAACACAAACATTTTTCGTCATAAATATCACCGCATCAACGGTGGCCGACGCTCGCCGTTTTCGACGAATAGGAGGCAAGAATTTACTAACGGACACTTGAGGATTGATATGAGCCAATAAAACTGATGAAATTTTCACCTCAAAAATTGACGTCGTTTAACTCGAAGCCGTTTAATTTAACGTTTGACCAAAAAATTAGTGATTCGGTCGAAAAAAAGTTGTCTCGAAAAATCGTCAAAAATTTAATCTACGTTCTTAATGTTGTGGAGATCGAACATACAAAGTTTCACCTGAATGTCTTTTGCGTATAGACGGATAAAAAAAAACACAAACATTTTTTTGTCATAAATATCATCTGCATCAACGGTGGCCGACACTCACCGTTTTTCGACGAATAGGAGGCAAGAATTTACTAAGGGACACTTGAGGATTGATATGAACCAATAAAAGCGATGAAATTTTCACCTCGAAAATTGACGTCGTTTAACTCGAAGCCGTTTAATTTAACGTTTGACCAAAAAAATTAGTGATTCGATCGAAAAAAAAGTTGTCTCGAAAAAGTCGTAAAAAATTTTTATGTACGTTCTTAATGTGGTGGCGTTCGAACATACAAAGTTTTACTCGTATGTCTTTTCCGTATAGACGGATTAAAAAAACACAAACATTTTTCGTCATAAATATCACCGCATCAACGGTGGCCGACGCTCGCCGTTTTTCGACGAATAGGAGGCAAGAATTTACTAACGGACACTTGAGCATTGATATGAACCAATAAAAGCCCGATGAAATTTTCACCTCGAAAATTGACGTCGTTTAACTCGAAGCCGTTTAATATAACATCGGACCAAAAAAATTAGTGATTCGGCTAGAAAAAAAGTTGTCTCGAAAACTCCTTAAAAATTTTATGTACGTTCTTAATGTTGTGGGGAACTAACGTAAAAAGTTTCACCTAAATATCTTTTCCGTATAGACGGATTAAAAAACACAAACGTTTTTTCGTCATAAATATCAGCCGCATCAACGGTGGCCGACGCTCTCCATTTTCGACGAATAGGAGGCAAGAATTTACTAACGCACACTTGAGGATTGATATGAACCAATAAAACCGATGAATTTTTTCAACTCGAAAATTGACGTCGTTTAACACGAAGCCGTTTAATATAACATCGGACCAAAAAAATTAGTGATTTGGCCGAAAAAAAGTTGTCTCGAAAACTCGTTAAAAATTTTATGTACGTTCTTAATGTTGTGGAGATCGAACGTACAAAGTATAACCTAAATGCCTTTTCTGTATAGACGGATTAAAAAAACACAAACATTTTTCGTCATAAATATCACCGCATCAACGGTGGCCGACGCTCGCCGTTTTCGACGAGTAGGAGGCAAGAATTTACTAACGGACACTTGAGGATTGATATGAACTAATAAAACTGATGAAATTTTCACCTCGAAAATTGACGTCGTTTAACTCGAAGCCGTTTAATATAACATCAGAACAAAAAATTAGTGATTCGGCCAAAAAAAGTTGTCTCAAAAACTCGTTAAAAATTTTATGAACGTTCTTAATGTTGTGGAGATCTAACGTACAAAGTTTAACCTAAATATCTTTTCCGTATAGACGGATTAAAAAAACACAAACGTTTTTTCGTCATAAATATCACCGCATCAACGGTGGCCGACGCTCTCCATTTTCGACGAATAGGAGGCAAGAATTTACTAACGCACACTTGAGGATTGATATGAACCAATAAAACTGATGAATTTTTCACCTCGAAAATTGATGTCGTTTAACTCGAAGCCGTTTAATTTAACGTTTGACCAAAAAATTAGTGATTCGGTCGAAAAAAAGTTGTCTCGAGAACTCGTCAAAAATTTAATGTACGTTCCTAATGTTGGGGAGATCGAACATACAAAGTTTCACCTGAATGTCTTTTCCGTAAAGACGGATAAAAAAAACACAAACATTTTTTGTCATAAATATCACCGCATCAACGGTGGCCGACACTCACCGTTTTCGACGAATAGGAGGCAAGAATTTACTAAGGGACACTTGAGGATTAATATGAACCAATAAAACTGATGAAATTTTCACCTCGAAAATTGACGTTGTTTAACTCGAAGCCGTTTAATTTAACGTTTGACCAAAAAATTAGTGATTCAGTCGAAAAAAAAGTTGTCTCGAAAAGTCGTCAAAAAATTTTATGTACGTTCTTAATGTTGTGGCGATCAAACATACAAAGTTTTACTCGAATGTCTTTTTCCGTATAGACGGATTAAAAAAAACACAAACATTTTTCGTCATAAATATCACCGCATCAACGGTGGCCGAAGCTCGCCGTTTTCGACGAATAGGAGGCAAGAATTTACTAACGGACGCTTGAGGATTGATATGAACCTATAAAACTGATGAATTTTTCACCTCGAAAATTGACGTCGTTTAACTCGAAGCCGTTTAATATAACATTTGACCAAAAAATTAGCGATTCGGCCAAAAAAAGTTGACTCGAAAACTCGTCAAAAATTTAATCTACGTTCTTAATGTTGTGGAGATCGAACATACAAAGTTTCACCTGAATGTCTTTTCCGTATAGACGGATAAAAAAAACACAAACATTTTTTGTCATAAATATCACCGCATCAACGGTGGCCGACACTCACCGTTTTCGACGAATAGGAGGCAAGAATTTACTAAGGGACACTTGAGGATTAATATGAACCAATAAAACTGATGAAATTTTCACCTCGAAAATTGACGTCGTTTAACTCGAAGCCGTTTAATTTAACGTTTGACCAAAAAATTAGTGATTCAGTCGAAAAAAAGTTGTCTCGAAAAGTCGTCAAAAATTTTATGTACGTTCTTAATGTTGTGGCGATCGAACATAGAAAGTTTTACCTGAATGTCTTTTCCGTATAGACGGATTAAAAAAACACAAACATTTTTCGTCATAAATATCACCGCATCAACGGTGGCCGACGCTCGCCGTTTTCGACGAATAGGAGGCAAGAATTTACTAACGGACGCTTGAGGATTGATATGAACCTATAAAACTGATGAATTTTTCACCTCGAAAATTGACGTCGTTTAACTCGAAGCCGTTTAATATAACATTTGACCAAAAAATTAGCGATTCGGCCAAAAAAAGTTGACTCGAAAACTCGTCAAAAATTTAATCTACGTTCTTAATGTTGTGGAGATCGAACATACAAAGTTTCACCTGAATGTCTTTTCCGTATAGACGGATAAAAAAAACACAAACATTTTTTGTCATAAATATCACTACATCAACGGTGGCCGACGCTCACCGTTTTCGACGAATAGGAGGCAAGAATTTACTAAGGGACACTTGAGGATTAATATGAACCAATAAAACTGATGAAATTTTCACCTCGAAAATTGATGTCGTTTAACTCGAAGCCGTTTAATTTAACGTTTGACCTAAAAATTAGTGATTCAGTCGAAAAAAAGTTGTCTCGAAAAGTCGTCAAAAATTTTATGTACGTTCTTAATGTTGTGGCGATCGAACATACAAAGTTTTACCTGAATGTCTTTTCCGTATAGACGGATTAAAAAAACATAAACATTTTTCGTCATAAATATCACCGCATCAACGGTGGCCGACGCTCGCCGTTTTCGACGAATAGGAGGCAAGAATTTACTAACGGACGCTTGAGGATTGATATGAACCTATAAAACTGATGAATTTTTCACCTCGAAAATTAACGTCGTTTAACTCGAAGCCGTTTAATATAACATTTGACCAAAAAATTAGCGATTCGGCCAAAAAAAAGTTGACTCGAAAACTCGTCAAAAATTTAATCTACGTTCTTAATGTTGTGGAGATCGAACATACAAAGTTTCACCTGAATGTCTTTTCCGTATAGACGGATAAAAAAAACACAAACATTTTTTGTCATAAATATCACCGCATCAACGGTGGCCGACACTCACCGTTTTCGACGAATAGGAGGCAAGAATTTACTAAGGGACACTTGAGGATTAATATGGACCAATAAAACTGATGAAATTTTCACCTCGAAAATTGACGTCGTTTAACTCGAAGCCGTTTAATTTAACGTTTGACCAAAAAATTAGTGATTCGGTCGAAAAAAAGTTGTCTCGAAAAGTCGTCAAAAATTTTATGTACGTTCTTAATGTTGTGGCGATCGAACATACAAAGTTTTACCTGAATGTCTTTTCCGTATAGACGGATTAAAAAAACATAAACATTTTTCGTCATAAATATCACCGCATCAACGGTGGCCGACGCTCGCCGTTTTCGACGAATAGGAGGCAAGAATTTACTAACGGACGCTTGACGATTGATATGAACCTATAAAACTGATGAATTTTTCACCTCGAAAATTGACGTCGTTTAACTCGAAGCCGTTTAATATAACATTTGACCAAAAAATTAGCGATTCGGCCAAAAAAAGTTGACTCGAAAACTCGTCAAAAATTTAATCTACGTTCTTAATGTTGTGGAGATCGAACATACAAAGTTTCACCTGAATGTCTTTTCCGTATAGACGGATAAAAAAAACACAAACATTTTTTGTCATAAATATCACTGCATCAACGGTGGCCGACATTCACCGTTTTCGACGAATAGGAGGCAAGAATTTACTAAGGGACACTTGAGGATTAATATGAACCAATAAAACTGATGAAATTTTCACCACGAAAATTGACGTCGTTTAACTCGATGCCGTTTAATTTAACGTTTGACCAAAAAAATTAGTGATTCAATCGAAAAAAAAGTTGTCTCGAAAAGTCGTCAAAAAATTTTATGTACGTTCTTAATGTTGTGGCGATCGAACATACAAAGTTTTACTCGAATGTCTTTTCCAGTATAGACGGATTAAAAAAAACACAAACATTTTTCGTCATAAATATCACCGCATCAACGGTGGCCGACGCTCGCCGTTTTCGACGAATAGGAGGCAAGAATTTACTAACGGACGCTTGAGGATTGATATGAACCTATAAAACTGATGAATTTTTCACCTCGAAAATTGACGTCGTTTAACTCGAAGCCGTTTAATATAACATTTGACCAAAAAATTAGCGATTCGGCGAAAAAAAGTTGACTCGAAAACTCGTCAAAAATTTAATCTACGTTCTTAATGTTGTGGAGATCGAACATACAAAGTTTCACCTGAATGTCTTTTCCGTATAGACGGATAAAAAAAACACAAACATTTTTCGTTATAAATATCACTGCATCAACGGTGGCCGACACTCACCGTTTTCGACGAATAGGAGGCAAGAATTTACTAAGGGACACTTGAGGATTGATATGAACCAATAAAACTGATGAAATTTTCACCTCGAAAATTGACGTCGTTTAACTCGAAGCCGTTTAATTTAACGTTTGACCAAAAAATTAGTGATTCAGTCGAAAAAAAAGTTGTCTCGAAAAGTCGTCAAAAATTTTATGTACGTTCTTAATGTTGTGGAGATCGAACAAACAAAGTTTTACCTGAATGTCTTTTCCGTATAGACGGATTAAAAAAACACAAACATTTTTCGTCATAAATATCATCGCATCAACGGTGGCCGACGCTCGCCGTTTTCGACGAATAGGAGGCAAGAATTTACTAACGGACGCTTGAGGATTGATATGAACCTATAAAACTGATGAATTTTTCACCTCGAAAATTGACGTCGTTTAACTCGAAGCCGTTTAATATAACATTTGACCAAAAAATTAGCGATTCGGCCAAAAAAAGTTGACTCGAAAACTCGTCAAAAAATTTAATCTACGTTCTTAATGTTGTGGAGATCGAACATACAAAGTTTCACCCTGAATGTCTTTTTCCGTATAGACGGATAAAAAAAAACACAAACATTTTTTTGTTATAAATATCACTCGCATCAACGGTGGCCGACACTCACCGTTTTCGACGAATAGGAGGCAAGAATTTACTAAGGGACACTTGAGGATTGATATGAACCAATAAAACTGATGAAATTTTCACCTCGAAAATTGACGTCGTTTAACTCGAAGCCGTTTAATTTAACGTTTGACAAAAAAATTAGTGATTCGGTCGAAAAAAAGTTGTCTCGAAAAGTCGTCAAAAATTTTATGTACGTTCTTAATGTTGTGGCGATCGAACATAGAAAGTTTTACCTGAATGTCTTTTCCGTATAGACGGATTAAAAAAACACAAACATTTTTCGTCATAAATATCACCGCATCAACGGTGGCCGACGCTCGCCGTTTTCGACGAGTAGGAGGCAAGAATTTACTAACGGACGCTTGAGGATTGATATGAACCAATAAAACTGATGAATTTTTCACCTCTAAAATTGACGTCGTTTAACTCGAAGCCGTTTAATATAACATTTGACCAAAAAATTAGCGATTCGGCCGAAAAATATTGACTCGAAAACAAGTCAAAAACTATATGTACGTTCTTAATGTTGTGGAGATCGAACGAACAAAGTTTCACCTAAATTTCTTGTCCGTAAAGACGGATAAAAAATACACAAACGTTTTTCGTCATAAATATGACCGGATCAACGGTGGCCGACACTTACCGTTTTCGACGAAGCACTAAATAACGGAAACATGCGGATTGATATGAACCAATAAAACTGATGAAATTGACACCTCGAATGTTGACGTCGTTTAAGTCGAAGCCGGTTTATTAGAACAAAAAATTAGCAATTCGGCCGAACAAAAGTTGTTTCGAAAACTCATCAAAAATTTTATGTACGTTCTTAATGTTGTCGAGATCGAACGTACAAAGTTTCACCTTAATATCTTGTCCGTAAACACGGATAAAACATACACAAACGTTTTTTATCATAAATATCACCGCATCAACGGTGACCGAAGCTCACCGTTTTCGACGAATAGGAGGAAAGAACTTACTAACGGACGCTTGAGAATTGATATGAACCAATAAAACTGATGAATTTTTCACCTCAAAAATTGACGTCGTTTAACTCGAAGCCGTTTAATATAACATTTGACGAAAAAATTAGCGATTCGGCCGAAAAAAAGTTGACTTTAAAACAAGTCAAAAATTATATGTACGTTCATAATGTTGTGGAGATCGAACGAATAAAGTTTCACCTAAATATCTTGTCCGTAAAGACGTATAAAAAATACACAAACGTTTTTCGTCATAAATATGACCGGATCAACGGTGGCCTACACTTACCATTTTCGACGAAGCACTAAATAACGGACACATGAGGATTGATATGAACTAATAAAACTGATGAAATCGACACCTCGAATATTGACGTCGTTTAACTCGAAGCCGGTTTATTAGAACAAAAAATTAGCGATTTGGCCGAAAAAAAGTTGTTTCGAAAACTCATAAAAAATTTTATGTACGATCTTAATGTTGTCGAGATCGAACGTACAAAGTTTCACCTTAATATCTTGTCCGTAAACACGGATAAAATATACACAAACGTTCTTCGTCATAAATATCACCGCATCAACGGTGGCCGACGCTCACCGTTTTAGACAAATAGGAGGCAAGAACATACTAACGGACACTTGAGCATTGATATGAACCAATAAAACTGATGAAATTTTCACCTCGAAAATTACCGTCGTTTAACTCGAAGCCGTTTAATATAACATTTGACCAAAAAATTAGCGATTCGGCCGAAAAAAAGTTATCTCGAAAACAAGTAAAAAATTTTATGTACGTTCTTAATGTTGTGGAGATCGTACGAACAAAGTTTCAGCTTAATATCTTGTCCGTAAAGACGGATAAAAAATACACAAACGTTTTTCGTCATAAATATGACCGGATCAACGGTGGCCGACACTTACCGTTTTCGAGGAAGCATTATATAACGGACACATGCGGATTGATATGAACCAATAAAACTGATGAAATTGACACCTCGAATATTGACGTCGTTTAACTCGAAGCCGGTTTATTAGAACAAAAAATTAGCAATTCGGCCGAAAAAAAGTTGTTTCGAAAACTCATAAAAAATTTTATGTACGTTCTTAATGTTGTCGAGATCGAACAAACAAAGTTTCACCTTAATATCTTGTCCGTAAACACGGATAAAACATACACAAACGTTTTTTGTCATAAATATCACCGCATCAACGGTGGCCGAAGCTCATCGTTTTCGACGAATAGGAGGCAAGAATTTACTAACGGACGCTTTAGGATTGATATGAACCAATAAAACTGATGAATTTTTCACCTCGAAAATTGACGTCGTTTAACTCGAAGCCGTTTAATATTACATTTGACCAAAAAATTAGTGATTCGGCCGAAAAAAATTGACTCGAAAACAAGCCAAAAATTATATGTACGTTCATAATGTTGTGGAGATCGAACGAACAAAGTTTTACCTAAATTTCTTGTCCGTAAAGACGGATAAAAAATACACAAACGTTTTTCGTCATAAATATGACCGGATCAACGGTGGCCGACACTTACCGTTTTCGACGAAGCACTAAATAACGGAAACATGAGGATTGATATAAACCAATAAAACTGATGAAATTGACACCTCGAATGTTGACGTCGTTTAACTCGAAGCCGGTTTATTAGAACAAAAAATTAGCAATTCGGCCGAAAAAAAGTTGTTTCGAAAACTCATCAAAAATTTTATGTACGTTCTTAATGTTGTCGAGATCGAACGTACAAAGTTTCACCTTAATATCTTGTCCGTAAACACGGATAAAACATACACAAACGTTTTTTATCATAAATATCACCGCATCAACGGTGACCGAAGCTCACCGTTTTCGACGAATAGGAGGAAAGAATTTACTAACGGACGCTTGAGGATTGATATGAACCAATAAAACTGATGAATTTTTCACCTAAAAAATTGACGTCGTTTAACTCGAAGCCGTTTAATATAACATTTGACGAAAAAATTAGCGATTCGGCCGAAAAAAAGTTGACTCGAAAACAAGTCAAAAATTATATGTACGTTCATAATGTTGTGGAGATCGAACGAATAAAGTTTCACCTAAATATCTTGTCTGTAAAGACGGATAAAAAATACACAAACGTTTTTCGTCATAAATATGACCGGATCAACGGTGGCCTACACTTACCATTTTCGACGAAGCACTAAATAACGGACACATGAGGATTGATATGAACTAATAAAACTGTTGAAATCGACACCTGGAATATTGACGTCGTTTAACTCGAAGCCGGTTTATTAGAACAAAAAATTAGCAATTTGGCCGAAAAAAAGTTGTTTCGAAAACTCATCAAAAATTTTATGTACGTTCTTAATGTTGTTGAGATCGAACGTACAAAGTTTCACCTTAATATCTTGTCCGTAAACACGGATAAAATATACACAAACGTTCTTCGTCATAAATATCACCGCATTAACGGTGGCCGACGCTCACAGTTTTAGACGAATAGGAGGCAAGAATTTACTAACGGACACTTGAGGATTGATGTGAACCAATAAAACTGATGAAATTTTCACCTCGAAAATTACCATCGTTTAACTCGAAGCCGTTTAATATAACATTTGACCAAAAAATTAGCGATTCGGCCGAAAAAAAGTTTACTCGAAAACAAGTCAAAAATTATATGTAAGTTCTTAATGTTGTGGAGATCGGACGAACAAAGTTTCACCTAAATATCTTGTCCGTAATGACGTATAAAAAATACACAAACGTTTTTCGTCATAAATATGACCGGATCAACGTTGGCCAACACTAACCGTTTTCGACGAAGCATTAAATAACGGACACATTAGGATTGATATGAACCAATAATACTGATGAAATTGACACCTCGAATATTGACGTCATTTAACTCGAAGCCGGTTTATTAGAAAAAAAATTAGCGATTCGGCCGAAAAAAAGTTGTTTCGAAAACTCATCAAAAATTTTTTGTACGTTCTTATTGTTGTCGAGATAGAACGTACAAAGTCACCTTAATATCTTGTCCGTAAAGACGGATAAAACATACACAAACATTT
The DNA here is from genome assembly GCA_028651295.1 of Catharanthus roseus. Taxonomy (NCBI): domain Eukaryota; kingdom Viridiplantae; phylum Streptophyta; class Magnoliopsida; order Gentianales; family Apocynaceae; genus Catharanthus; species Catharanthus roseus. The sequence goes on along the minus strand of JAPQWS010000126.1, from coordinate 80,242 downwards.
TTCGTCATAAATATCACCGAATCAATGGTGGCCGACGCTCACCGTTTTAGACGAATAGGAGGCAAGAATTTACTAACGGACACTTGAGGATTGATATGAACCAATAAAACTGATGAAATTTTTTACCTCGAAAATTGACGTCGTTTAACTCGAACCTGCTTAATATAACATTTGACCAAAAAATTAACGATTCGGCCGAAAAAAAGTTGTCTCGAAAACCATTAAAAAATTGTATGAACGTTCTTAATGTTATGGAGATCGAACGTACAAATTTTCACAGTAATACCGTGTTCTGTAAAGACGGATAAAAAATACACAAACGTTTTTCGTCATAAATATGACCGGATCAACGGAGGCTGACACTCACCCTTTTTGTCGAATAAGAGCCAAGCATTAAATAACGGACACATGAGGATTGATATGAACCAATAAAACTGATGAAATCGACACCTCGAATATTGACGTCGTTTAACTCGAAGCCGGTTTATTAGAACAAAAAATTAGCGATTCGGCCGAAAAAAAGTTGACTCGAAAACAAGTAAAAAATTATATGTAAGTTCTTAATGTTGTGGAGATCGGACGAACAAAGTTTCACCTAAATATCTTGTCCGTAAAGACGTATAAAAAATACACAAGCGTTTTTCGTCATAAATATGACCAGATCAACGTTGGCCAACACTTACGTTTTCGATGAAGCATTAAATAACAGACACATGAGGATTGATATGAACCAATAAAACTGATGAAATTGACACCTCGAATATTGACGTCGCTTAACTCGTAGCCGGTTTATTAGAACAAAAAATTAGCGATTCAGCTGAAAAAAAGTTGTTTCGATAACTCATCAGAAATTTTATGTACGTTCGTAATGTTGTCAAGATCGAACGTACAAATTTTCACCTTAATATCTTGTCCGTAAAGACGGATAAAACATACACAAATGTTTTTCGTCATAAATATCACCGCATCAACGGTAGCCGACGCTCACGGTTATCGACGAATAGGAGGCAAGAATTTACTAACGGACTCTTGAGGATTGATATGAACCAATAAAACTGAAGAATTTTTCACCTCGAAAATTGACGTCGTTTAACTCGAAGTCCTTTAATATCACATTTGACCAAAAAATTAGCGATTCGGCCGAAAAAAAGTTGACTCGAAAACAAGTAAAAATTATATGTACGTTCTTAATGTTGTGGAGATCGGACGAACAAAGTTTCACCTAAATATCTTGTCCGTAAAGACGGATAAAAAATACACAAACGTTTTTCGTCATAAATCTGACTGGGTCAACGGTGGCCAACACTTACCGTTTTCGACGAAGCATTAAATAACAGACACATGAGGATTGATATGAACCAATAAAACTGATGAATTTTTCACCTCGAAAATTGACGACGTTTAACTCGAAGTCCTTTAATATAACATTTGACCAAAAAATTAGCGATTCGGCCGAAAAAAAGTTTTCTCGAAAACCAGTCAAAAATTATATGTACGTTCTTAATGTTATGGAGATCGAACGTACAAAGTTTCACATTAATATCTTGTCCGTAAAGACGGATAAAAGATACAGAAACGTTTTTCGTCATAAATATGACCGGATCAACGGAGGCTGACACTCACCCTTTTTGTCGAATAAGAGCCAAGAATTAAATAACGGACACATGAGGATTGATATGAACTAATAAAACTGATGAAATCGACACCTCGAATATTGACGTTGTTTAACTCGAAGCCGGTTTATTAGAACAAAAAATTAGCAATTCGGCCGAAAAAAAGTTGTTTCGAAAACTCATCAAAAATTTTATGTACGTTCTTAATGTTGTCGAGATAGAACGTACAAAGTCACCTTAATATCTTGTCCGTAAACACGGATAAAACATACACAAACATTTTTCCTCATAAATATCACCGCATCAACGGAGGCCGAAGCTCACCGCTTTCGACGAATAGGAGGCAAGAATTTACTAACGGACGCTTCAGGATTGATATGAACCAATAAAACTGATGAATTTTTCACCTCGAAAATTGACGTCGTTTAACTCGAAGCCGTTTAATATAACATTTGACCAAAAAATTAGATATTCGGCCAAAAAAAGTTGACTCGAAAACAAGTAAAAATTATATGTACGTTCTTAATGTTTTCGGGATCGGACGAACAAAGTTTCACCTAAATATCTTGTCCGTAAAGACGGATAAAAAATACACAAACGTTTTTCGTCATAAATCTGACCGGGTCAACGGTGGCCAACACTTACCGTTTTCGACGAAGCATTAAATAACAGACACATGAGGATTGATATGAACCAATAAAACTGATGAATTTTTCACCTCGAAAATTGACGTCGTTTAACTCGAAGTCCTTTAATATAACTTTTGACCAAAAAATTAGCGATTCGGCCGAAAAAAAGTTTTCTCGAAAACCAGTCAAAAATTATATGTACGTTCTTAATGTTATGGAGATCGAACGTACAATGTTTCACATTAATATCTTGTCCGTAAAGACGGATAAAAAATACAGAAACGTTTTTCGTCATAAATATGACCGGATCAACGGAGGCTGACACTCACCCTTTTTGTCGAATAAGAGCCAAGCATTAAATAACGGACACATGAGGATTGATATGAACTAACAAAACTGATGAAATCGACACCTCGAATATTGACGTCGTTTAACTCGAAGCCGGTTTATTAGAACAAAAAATTAGCAATTTGGCCGAAAAAAAGTTGTTTCGAAAACTCATCAAAAATTTTATGTACGTTCTTAATGTTGTCGAGATTGAACGTACAAAGTTTCACCTTAATATCTTGTCCGTAAACACGGATAAAATATACACAAACGTTCTTCGTCATAAATATCACCGCATCAACGGTGGCCGACGCTCACAGTTTTAGACGAATAGGAGGCAAGAATTTACTAACGGACACTTGAGGATTGATGTGAACCAATAAAACTGATGAAATTTTCACCTCGAAAATTACCATCGTTTAACTCGAAGCCGTTTAATATAACATTTGACCAAAAAATTAGCGATTCGGCCGAAAAAAAGTTTACTCGAAAACAAGTCAAAAATTATATGTAAGTTCTTAATGTTGTGGAGATCGGACGAACAAAGTTTCACCTAAATATCTTGTCCGTAAAGACGAATAAAAAATACACAAACGTTTTTCGTCATAAATATGACCGGATCAACGTTCGCCAACACTTACCGTTCTCGACGAAGCATTAAATAACGGACACATGAGGATTGATATGAACCAATAATACTGATGAAATTGACACCTCGAATATTGACGTTATTTAACTCGAAGCCGGTTTATTAGAAAAAAAATTAGCGATTCGGCCGAAAAAAAGTTGTTTCGAAAACTCATCAAAAATTTTTTTTACGTTCTTATTGTTGTCGAGATAGAACGTACAAAGTCACCTTAATATCTTGTCCGTAAAGACGGATAAAACATACACAAACATTTTTCGTCATAAATATCATCGAATCAATGGTGGCCGACGCTCACCGTTTTAGACGAATAGGAGGCAAGAATTTACTAACGGACACTTGTGGATTGATATGAACCAATAAAACTGATGAAATTTTTTACCTCGAAAATTGACGTCGTTTAACTCGAACCTGCTTAATATAACATTTGACCAAAAAATTAACGATTCGGCCGAAAAAAAGTTGTCTCGAAAACCAGTAAAAAATTGTATGTACGTTCTTAATGTTATGGAGATCGAACGTACAAATTTTCACATTAATACCGTGTTCTGTAAAGACGGATAAAAAATACACAAACGTTTTTCGTCATAAATATGACCGGATCAACGGAGGCTGACACTCACCATTTTTGTCGAATAAGAGCCAAGCATTAAATAACGGACACATGAGGATTGATATGAACTAATAAAACTGATGAAATCGACACCTCGAATATTGACGTCGTTTAACTCGAAGCCGGTTTATTAGAACAAAAAATTAGCAATTTGGCCGAAAAAAAGTTGTTTCGAAACTCATCAAAAATTTTATGTACGTTCTTAATGTAGTCGAGATCGAACGTACAAAGTTTCACCTTAATATCTTGTCCGTAAACACGGATAAAACATACACAAACGTTTTTCGTCAAAAATAGCACCGCATTAATAGTGGCCGACGCTCACCGTTTTCGACGAATAGGAGGCAAGAATTTACTAACGGACGCTTGAGGATTGATATGAACCAATAAAACTGATGAATTTTCGCCTCGAAAATTGACGCTGTTTAACTCGAAGTCGTTTAATATAACATTTGACCAAAAAATTAGCAATTTCGCCGAAAAAAAGTTTACTCGAAAACAAGTCAAAAATTATATGTAAGTTCTTAATGTTGTGGAGATCGGACGAACAAAGTTTCACCTAAATATCTTGTCCGTAAAGACGGATAAAAAATACACAAACGTTTTTCGTCATAAATATGACCGGATCAACGTTGGCCAACACTTACCGTTTTCGACGAAGCATTAAATAACGGACACATGAGGATTGATATGAACCAATAATACTGATGAAATTGACACCTCGAATATTGACGTCATTTAACTCGAAGCCGGTTTATTAGAACAAAAAAATAGCGATTCGGCCGAAAAAAAGTTGTTTCGAAAACTCATCAAAAATTTTATGTACGTTCTTAATGTTGTCGAGATAGAACGTACAAAGTCACCTTAATATCTTGTCCGTAAACACGGATAAAACATACACAAACATTTTTCCTCATAAATATCACCGCATCAACGGAGGCCGAAGCTCACCGCTTTTGACGAATAGGAGGCAAGAATTTACTAACGGACGCTTGAGGATTGATATGAACCAATAAAACTGATGAATTTTTCACCTCGAAAATTGACGTCGTTTAACTCGAAGCCGTTTAATATAACATTTGACCAAAAAATTAGATATTCGGCCGAAAAAAAGTTGACTCGAAAACAAGTAAAAATTATATGTACGTTCTTAATGTTGTGGAGATCGGACGAACAAAGTTTCACCAAAATATCTTGTCCGTAAAGACGGATAAAAAATACACAAACGTTTTTCGTCATTAATCTGACCGGGTCAACGGTGGCCAACACATACCGTTTTCGACGAAGCATTAAATAACAGACACATGAGGATTGATATGAACCAATAAAACTGATGAATTTTTCACCTCGAAAATTGACGTCGTTTAACTCGAAGTCCTTTAATATAACATTTGACCAAATAATTAGCGATTCGGCCGAAAAAAAGTTTTCTCGAAAACCAGTCAAAAATTATATGTACGTTCTTAATGTTATGGAGATCGAACGTACAAAGTTTCACATTAATATCTTGTCCGTGAAGACGGATAAAAAATACAGAAATGTTTTTCGTCATAAATATGACCGGATCAACGGAGGCTGACACTCACCCTTTTTGTCGAATAAGAGCCAAGCATTAAATAACGGACAGATGAGGATTGATATGAACTAATAAAACTTGTGAAATCGACACCTCGAATATTGACGTCGTTTAACTCGAAGCCGGTTTATTAGAACAAAAAATTAGCAATTTGGCCGAAAAAAAGTTGTTTGGAAAATTCATCAAAAATTTATGTACGTTCTTAATGTTGTCGAGATCGAACGTAGAAAGTTTCACCTTAATATCTTGTCCGTAAACACGGGTAAAACATACACAAACGTTTTTCGTCATAAATGTCACCGCATCAACGGTGGCCGACGCTCACAGTTTTAGACGAATAGGAGGCAAGAATTTACTAACGGACACTTGAGGATTGATATGAACCAATAAAACTGATGAAATTTTCACCTCGAAAATTACCATCGTTTAACTCGAAGCCGTTTAATATAACATTTGACCAAAAAATTAGCGATTTGGCCGAAAAAAAGTTTACTCGAAAACAAGTCAAAAATTTTTATGTACGTTCTTAATGTTGTGGAGATCGAACGTACAAAGTTTCACCTTAATATCTTGTCCGTAAAGACGGATAAAAAATACACAAACGTTTTTCGTCATAAATATGACCGGATCAACGGTGGCCGACACTTACCGTTTTCGAGGAAGCATTAAATAACGGACACATAAGGATTGATATGAACCAATAAAACTGATGAAATTGACACCTCGAATATTGACGTTGTTTAACTTGAAGCCGGTTTATTAGAACACAAAATTAGCGATTCGGCCGAAAAAAAGTTGTTTCGAAAACTCATCAAAAATTTTATGTACGTTCTTAATGTTGTCGAGATCGAACGTACAAAGTTTCACCATAATATCTTGTCCGTAAACACGGATAAAACATACACAAACATTTTTCCTCATAAATATCACCGCATCCACGGAGGCCGAAGCTCACCGTTTTCGACGAATAGGAGGCAAGAATTTACTAACGGACGCTTGAGGATTGATATGAACCAATAAAACTGATGAATTTTTCACGTCGAAAATTGACGTCGTTTAACTCGAAGCCGTTTAATATAACATTTGACCAAAAAATTAGATATTCGACCGAAAAAAAGTTGACTCGAAAACAAGTAAAAATTATATGTACGTTCTTAATGTTGTGGAGATCGGACGAACAAAGTTTCACATAAATATCTTGTCCGTAAAAACGGATAAAAAATACACAAACGTTTTTCGTCATAAATCTGACCGGATCAACGGTGGCCAACACTTACCGTTTTCGACGAAGCATAAAATCACAGACACATGAGGATTGATATGACCAAAAAATTTGCGATTCGTCCGAAAAAAAGTTGTCTCGAAAACCAGTCAAAAATTGTATGTACGTTCTTAATGTTATGGAGATCGAACATACAAAGTTTCACATTAATATCTTGTCCGTAAGGACGGATAAAAAATACACAAACGATTTTCGTCATAAATATGACCGGATCAACGGAGGCTGACACTCACCGTTTTTGTCGAATAAGAGCCAAGCATTAAATAACAAACACATGAGGATTGATATGAACCAATAAAACTGATGAAATCGACACCTCGAATATTGACGTCGTTTAACTCGAAGCCGGTTTATTAGAACAAAAAATTGGCGATTTGGCCGAAAAAAAGTTGTTTCGAAAACTCATCATAAATTTTATGTATGTTCTTAATGTTGTCGAGATCGAACGTACAAAGTTTCACCTTAATATCTTGTCCGTAAACACAGATAAAACATACACAAACGTTTTTCGTCAAAAATAGCACCGCATCAATAGTGGCCGACGCTCACCGTTTTCGACGAATAGGAGGCAAGAATTTACTAATGGATGCTTGAGGATTGATACGAACCAATAAAATTGATGAATTTTTCACCTCGAAAATTGACGTCGTTTAACTCGAAGCCGTTTAATATAACATTTGACCAAAAAATTAGCGATTCGGCCGAAAAAAAGTTTACTCGAAAACAAGTCAAAAATTATATGTAAGTTCTTAATGTTGTGGAGATCGGACGAACAAAGTTTCACCTAAATATCTTGTCCGTAAAGACGTATAAAAAATACACAAACGTTTTTCGTCATAAATATGACCGGATCAACGTTCGCCAACATTTACCGTTCTCGACGAAGCATTAAATAACGGACACATGAGGATTGATATGAACCAATAATACTGATGAAATTGACACCTCGAATATTGACGTCATTTAACTCGAAGCCGGTTTATTAGAAAAAAAATTAGCGATTCGGCCGAAAAAAAGTTGTTTCGAAAACTCATCAAAAATTTTTTTTACGTTCTTATTGTTGTCGAGAGAGAACGTACAAAGTCACCTTAATATCTTGTCCGTAAAGACGGATAAAACATACACAAACATTTTTCGTCATAAATATCATCGAATCAATGGTGGCCGACGCTCACCGTTTTAGACGAATAGGAGGCAAGAATTTACTAACGGACACTTGTGGATTGATATGAACCAATAAAACTGATGAAATTTTTTACCTCGAAAATTGACGTCGTTTAACTCGAACCTGCTTAATATAACATTTGACCAAAAAATTAACGATTCGGCCGAAAAAAAGTTGTCTCGAAAACCAGTAAAAAATTGTATGTACGTTCTTAATGTTATGGAGATTGACGTACAAATTTTCACATTAATACCGTGTTCTGTAAAGACGGATAAAAAATACACAAACGTTTTTCGTCATAAATATGACCGGATCAACGGAGGCTGACACTCACCATTTTTGTCGAATAAGAGCCAAGCATTAAATAACGGACACATGAGGATTGATATGAACTAATAAAACTGATGAAATCGACACCTCGAATATTGACGTCGTTTAACTCGAAGCCGGTTTATTAGAACAAAAAATTAGCAATTTGGCCGAAAAAAAGTTGTTTCGAAACTCATCAAAAATTTTATGTACGTTCTTAATGTAGTCGAGATCGAACGTACAAAGTTTCACCTTAATATCTTGTCCGTAAACACGGATAAAACATACACAAACGTTTTTCGTCAAAAATAGCACCGCATTAATAGTGGCCGACGCTCACCGTTTTCGACGAATAGGAGGCAAGAATTTACTAACGGACGCTTGAGGATTGATATGAACCAATAAAACTGATGAATTTTTCGCCTCGAAAATTGACGCTGTTTAACTCGAAGTCGTTTAATATAACATTTGACCAAAAAATTAGCAATTTCGCCGAAAAAAAGTTTACTCGAAAACAAGTCAAAAATTATATGTAAGTTCTTAATGTTGTGGAGATCGGACGAACAAAGTTTCACCTAAATATCTTGTCCGTAAAGACGGATAAAAAATACACAAACGTTTTTCGTCATAAATATGACCGGATCAACGTTGGCCAACACTTACCGTTTTCGACGAAGCATTAAATAACGGACACATGAGGATTGATATGAACCAATAATACTGATGAAATTGACACCTCGAATATTGACGTCATTTAACTCGAAGCCATTTTATTAGAACAAAAAAATAGCGATTCGGCCGAAAAAAAGTTGTTTCGAAAACTCATCAAAAATTTTATGTACGTTCTTAATGTTGTCGAGATAGAACGTACAAAGTCACCTTAATATCTTGTCCGTAAACACGGATAAAACATACACAAACATTTTTCCTCATAAATATCACCGCATCAACGGAGGCCGAAGCTCACCGCTTTTGACGAATAGGAGGCAAGAATTTACTAACGGACGCTTGAAGATTGATATGAACCAATAAAACTGATGAATTTTTCACCTCGAAAATTGACGTCGTTTAACTCGAAGCCGTTTAATATAACATTTGACCAAAAAATTAGATATTCGGCCGAAAAAAAGTTGACTCGAAAACAAGTAAAAATTATATGTACGTTCTTAATGTTGTGGAGATCGGACGAACAAAGTTTCACCTAAATATCTTGTCCGTAAAAACGGATAAAAAATACACAAACGTTTTTCGTCATAAATCTGACCGGATCAACGGTGGCCAACACTTACCGTTTTCGACGAAGCATAAAATAACGATACACATGAGGATTGATATGAACCAATAAAACTGATGAATTTTTCACCTCAAAAATTGACGTCGTTTAACTCGAAGCCGTTTAATATAACATTTGACCTAAAAATTTGCGATTCGTCCGAAAAAAAGTTGTCTCGAAAACCAGTCAAAAATTGTATGTACGTTCTTAATGTTATGGAGATCGAACATACAAAGTTTCACATTAATATCTTGTCCGTAAGGACGGATAAAAAATACACAAACGATTTTCGTCATAAATATGACCGGATCAACGGAGGCTGACACTCACCGTTTTTGTCGAATAAGAGCCAAGCATTAAATAACGAACACATGAGGATTGATATGAACCAATAAAACTGATGAAATCGACACCTCGAATATTGACGTCGTTTAACTCGAAGCCGGTTTATTAGAACAAAAAATTGGCGATTTGGCCGAAAAAAAGTTGTTTCGAAAACTCATCATAAATTTTATGTATGTTCTTAATGTTGTCGAGATCGAACGTACAAAGTTTCACCTTAATATCTTGTCCGTAAACACAGATAAAACATACACAAACGTTTTTCGTCAAAAATAGCACCGCATCAATAGTGGCCGACGCTCACCGTTTTCGACGAATAGGAGGCAAGAATTTACTAATGGATGCTTGAGGATTGATATGAACCAATAAAATTGATGAATTTTTCACCTCAAAAATTGACGTCGTTTAACTCGAAGCCGTTTAATATAACATTTGACCAAAAAATTAGCGATTCGGCCGAAAAAAAGTTTACTCGAAAACAAGTCAAGATTATATGTAAGTTCTTAATGTTGTGGAGATCGGACGAACAAAGTTTCACCTAAATATCTTGTCCGTAAAGACGGATAAAAAATACAGAAACATTTTTCGCCATAAATATGACCGGATCAACGGAGGCTGACACTCACCCTTTTTGTCGAATAAGAGCCAAGAATTAAATAAATGACACATGAGGATTGATATGAACTAATAAAACTGATGAAATCGACACCTCGAATATTGACGTCGTTTAACTCGAAGCCGGTTTATTAGAACAAAAAATTAGCAATTTGGCCGAAAAAAAGTTGTTTGGAAAACTCATAAAAAATTTATGTACGTTCTTAATGTTGTCGAGATCGAACGTACAAAGTTTCACCTTAATATCTTTTCCGTAAACACGGATAAAACATACACAAACGTTTTTCGTCATAAATATCACCGCATCAACGGTGGCCGACGGTCACAGTTTTAGACGAATAGGAGGCAAGAATTTACTAACGGACACTTGAGGATTGATATGAACCAATAAAACTGATGAAATTTTCACCTCGAAAATTACCATCGTTTAACTCGAAGCCGGTTTATTAGAACAAAAAATTAGCGATTCGGCCGAAAAAAGGTTGTCTCGAAAACTCATCAAAAATTTTATGTACGTTCTTAATGTTGTCGAGATCGAACGTACAAAGTTTCACCTTAATATCTTGTCCGTAAACACGGATAAAACATACACAAACATTTTTCCTCATAAATATCACCGCATCAACGGAGGCCGAAGCTCACCGTTTTCGACGAATAGGAGGCAAGAATTTACTAACGGACGCTTGAGGATTGATATGAACCAATAAAACTGATGAATTTTTCACGTCGAAAATTGACGTCGTTTAACTCGAAGCCGTTTAATATAACATTTGACCAAAAAATTAGATATTCGGCCGAAAAAAAGTTGACTCGAAAACAAGTAAAAATTATATGTACGTTCTTAATGTTGGGGAGATCGGACGAACAAAGTTTCACCTAAATATCTTGTCCGTAAAAACGGATAAAAAATACACAAACGTTTTTCGTCATAAATCTGACCGGATCAACGGTGGGCAACACTTACCGTTTTCGACGCAGCATAAAATAACAGACACATGAGGATTGATATGAACCAATAAAACTGGTGAATTTTTCACCTAAAAAATTGACGTCGTTTAGCTCGAAGCCGTTTAATATAACATTTGACCAAAAAAATTTGTGATTCAGTCCGAAAAAAAAGTTGTCTCGAAAACCGAGTCAAAAATTGTATGTACGTTCTTAATGTTATGGAGATCGAACATACAAAGTTTCACATTAATATCTTGTCCGTAAGGACGGATAAAAAAATACACAAACGTTTTTCGTCATAAATATGACCTGGATCAACGGAGGTCGACACTCACCGTTTTTGTCGAATAAGAGCCAAGCATTAAATAACGAACACATGAGGATTGATATGAACCAATAAAAGCTGATGAAATCGACACCTCGAATATTGACGTCGTTTAACTCGAACCGGTTTATTAGAACAAAAAAATTAGCGATTTGGCCGAAAAAAAAGTTGTTTCGAAAACTCATCATAAATTTTATGTATGTTCTTAATGTTGTCGAGATCGAACGTACAAAGTTTCACCTTAATATCTTGTCCAGTAAACGCGAGATAAAACATAGACAAACGTTTTTCGTCAAAAATAGCACCGCATCAATAGTGGCCGACGCTCACCGTTTTCGGCGAATAGGAGGGAAGAATTTACTAACGGACGCTTGAGGATTGATATGAACCAATAAAATTGATGAATTTTTCACCTCGAAAATTGACGTCGTTTAACTCGAAGCCGCTTAATATAACATTTGACAAAAAAAATTAGCGATTCGGTCGAAAAAAAAGTTTACTCGAAAACAAGTAAAAAATTATATGTAAGTTCTTAATGTTGTGGAGATCGGACGAACAAAGTTTCACCTAAATATCTTGTCCGTAAAGACGGATAAAAAATACACAAACGTTTTTCGTCATAAATATGACCGGATCAACGTTGGCCAACACTTACCGTTATCGACGAAGCATTAAATAACGGACACATGAGGATTGATATGAACCAATAATCATCGATGAAATTGACACCTCGAATATTGACGTCATTTAACTCGAAGCCGGTTTATTAGAACAAAAAATTAGCGATTCGGCCGAAAAAAAATTGTTTCGAAAACTCATCAAAAATTCTATGTACGTTCTTAATGTTGTCGAGATAGAACGTACAAAGTCACCTTAATATCTTGTCCGTAAACACGGATAAAACATACACAAACATTTTTCCTCATAAATATCACCGCATCAACGGAGGCCGAAGCTCACCGTTTTCGACGAATAGGAGGCAAGAATTTACTAACGGACGCTTGAGGATTGATATGAACCAATAAATTTGATGAATTTTTCACCTTGAAAATTGACGTCGTTTAACTCGAAGCCGTTTAATATAACATTTGACCAAAAAATTAGATATTCGGCCGAAAAAAAGTTGTCTCGAAAACCAGTCAAAAATTGTATGTACGTTCTGAATGTTATGGAGATCGAACGTACAAAGTTTCACATTAATACCGTGTTCCGTAAAGACGGATAAAAAATACACAAAAATTTTTCGTCATAAATATGACCGGATCAACGGAGGCTGACACTCACCATTTTTGTCGAATAAGAGCCAAGCATTAAATAACGGACACATGAGGATTGATATGAACCAATAAAACTGATTAAATCGACACCTCGAATATTGACGTCATTTAACTCGAAGCCGGTTTATTAGAACAAAAAATTAGCGATTTGGCCGAAAAAAAGTTGTTTCGAAAACTCATCAAAAATTTTATGTACGTTCTTAATGTAGTCGAGATCGAACGTACAAAGTTTCACCTTAATATCTTGTCCGTAAACACGGATAAAACTTACACAAACGTTTTTCGTCAAAAATAGCACCGCATCGATAGTGGCCGACGCTCACCGTTTTCGACGAATAGGAGGCAAGAATTTACTAATGGACGCTTGAGGATTGATATGAACCAATAAAACTGATGAATTTTTCACCTCGAAAATTGACGTCGTTTAACTCGAAGCCGTTTAATATAACATTTGACCAAAAAATTAGCAATTTGGCCGAAAAAAAGTTTACTCGAAAACAAGTCAAAAATTATATGTAAGTTCTTAATGTTGTGGACAACGGGACGAACAAAGTTTCACCAAAATATCTTTTCCGTAAAGACGGATAAAAAATACACAAACGTTTTTCGTCATAAATATGACCGGATCAACGTTGGCCAACACTTACCGTTATCGACGAAGCATTAAATAACGTACACATGAGTATTGATATGAACCAATAATACTGATGAAATTGACACCTCGAATATTGACGTCATTTAACTCGAAGCCGGTTTATTAGAACAAAAAAATTAGTGATTCGGCCGAAAAAAAAATTGTTTCGAAAACTCATCAAAAATTTTATGTACGTTCTTAATGTTGTCGAGATAGAACGTACAAAGTCACCTTAATATCTTGTCCGTAAACACGGATAAAACATACACAAACATTTTTCCTCATAAATATCACCGCATAAACGGAGGCCGAAGCTCACCGTTTTCGACGAATAGGAGGCAAGAATTTACTAACGGACGCTTGAGGATTGATATGAACCAATAAAGCCCGATGAATTTTTCACCTCGAAAATTGACGTCGTTTAACTCGAAGCCATTTAATATAACATTTGACCAAAAAATTAGATATTCGGCCGAAAAAAAGTTGACTCGAAAACAAGTAAAAATTATATGTACGTTCTTAATGTTGTGGAGATCGGACGAACAAAGTTTCACCTAAATATCTTGTCCGTAAAGACGGATAAAAAATACACAAACGTTTTTCGTCATAAATCTGACCGGATCAACGGTGGCCAACACTTATCGTTTTCGACGAGGCATTAAATAACAGACACATGAGGATTGATATGAACCAATAAAACTGATGAATTTTTCACCTCAAAAATTGACGTCGTTTAACTCGAAGCCGTTTAATATAACATTTGACCAAAAAATTAGCGATTCGGCCGAAAGAAAGTTGTCTCAAAAACCAGTCAAAAATTGTATGTACGTTCTTAATGTTATGCAAATCGAACGTACAAAGTTTCACATTAATATCTTGTCCGTAAGGACGGATAAAAAATACACAAACTTTTTTCGTCATAAATATGACCGGATCAACGGAGGCTGACACTCGCCGTTTTTGTCGAATAAGAGGCAAGCATTAAATAACGAACACATGAGGATTGATATGAACCAATAAAACTGATGAAATCGACACCTCGAATATTAACGTCGTTTAACTCGAAGACGGTTTATTAGAACAAAAAATTAGCGATTTGGCCGAAAAAAAGTTGTTTCGAAAACTCATTAAAAAATTTTATGTGCGTTCTTAATGTTGACGAGATCGGACGTACAAAGTTTCACCTTAATATCTTGTCCGTAAACACGGATAAAACATACACAAACGTTTTTCGTCAAAAAATAGCACCGCATCAATAGTGGCCGACGCTCACCGTTTTCGGCGAATAGGAGGCAAGAATTTACTAACGGACGCTTGAGGATTGATATGAACCAATAAAATTGATGATTTTTTCACCTCGAAAATTGACGTCGTTTAACTCGAAGCCGTTTAACATAACATTTGACCAAAAAATTAGCGATTCGGCCGAAAAAAAGTTTACTCGAAAACAAGTCAAAAATTATATGTAAGTTCTTAATGTTGTGGACATCAGACGAACAAAGTTTCACCTAAATATCTTGTCCGTAAAGACGTATAAAAAATACACAAACGTTTTTCGTCATAAATATGACCGGATCAACGTTGGCCAACACTTACCGTTTTCGACGAAGCATTAAATTACGGACACACGAGGATTGATATGAACCAATAAAACTGATGAAATCGACACCTCGAATATTGACGTCATTTAATTCGAAGCCGGTTTATTAGAACAAAAAATTAGCGATTCGGCCGAAAAAAAATTGTTTCGAAAACTCATCAAAAATTCTATGTACGTTCTTAATGTTGTCGAGATAGAACGTACAAAGTCACCTTAATATCTTGTCCGTAAACACGGATAAAACATACACAAACATTTTTCCTCATAAATATCACCGCATCAACGGAGGCCGAAGCTCACCGTTTTCGACGAATAGGAGGCAAGAATTTACTAACGGACGCTTGAGGATTGATATGAACCAATAAAACTGATGAATTTTTCACGTCGAAAATTGACGTCGTTTAACTCGAAGCCGTTTAATATAACATTTGACCAAAAAATTAGATATTCGGCCGAAAAAAAGTTGACTCGAAAACAAGTAAAAATTATATGTACGTTCTTAATGTTGTGGAGATCGGACGAACAAAGTTTCACCTAAATATCTTGTCCGTAAAAACGGATAAAAAATACACAAACGTTTTTCGTCATAAATCTGACCGGATCAACGGTGGCCAACACTTACCGTTTTCGACGAAGCATAAAATAACAGACACATGAGGATTGATATGAACCAATAAAACTGATGAATTTTTCACCTCAAAAATTGACGTCGTTTAACTCGAAGCCGTTTAATATAACATTTGACCAAAAAATTTGCGATTCGTCCTAAAAAAAGTTGTCTCGAAAACCAGTCAAAAATTGTATGTACGTTCTTAATGTTATGGAGATCGAACATACAAAGTTTCACATTAATATCTTGTCCGTAAGGACGGATAAAAAATACACAAACGTTTTTCGTCATAAATATGACCGGATCAACGGAGGCTGACACTCACCGTTTTTGTCGAATAAGAGCCAAGCATTAAATAACGAACACATGAGGATTGATATGAACCAATAAAACTGATGAAATCGACACCTCGAATATTGACGTCGTTTAACTCGAACCGGTTTATTAGAACAAAAAATTAGCGATTTGGCCGAAAAAAAGTTGTTTCGAAAACTCATCATAAATTTTATGTATGTTCTTAATGTTGTCGAGATCGAACGTACAAAGTTTCACCTTAATATCTTGTCCGTAAACGCAGATAAAACATACACAAACGTTTTTCGTCAAAAATAGCACCGCATCAATAGTGGCCGACGCTCACCGTTTTCGACGAATAGGAGGGAAGAATTTACTAACGGACGCTTGAGGATTGATATGAACCAATAAAATTGATGAATTTTTCACCTCGAAAATTGACGTCGTTTAACTCGAAGCCGCTTAATATAACATTTGACAAAAAAATTAGCGATTCGGCCGAAAAAAAGTTTACTCGAAAACAAGTAAAAATTATATGTAAGTTCTTAATGTTGTGGAGATCGGACGAACAAAGTTTCACCTAAATATCTTGTCCGTAAAGACGGATAAAAAATACACAAACGTTTTTCGTCATAAATATGACCGGATCAACGTTGGCCAACACTTACCGTTATCGACGAAGCATTAAATAACGGACACATGAGGATTGATATGAACCAATAATACTGATGAAATTGACACCTCGAATATTGACGTCATTTAACTCGAAGCCGGTTTATTAGAACAAAAAATTAGCGATTCGGCCGAAAAAAAATTGTTTCGAAAACTCATCAAAAATTCTATGTACGTTCTTAATGTTGTCGAGATAGAACGTACAAAGTCACCTTAATATCTTGTCCGTAAACACGGATAAAACATACACAAACATTTTTCCTCATAAATATCACCGCATCAACGGAGGCCGAAGCTCACCGTTTTCGACGAATAGGAGGCAAGAATTTACTAACGGACGCTTGAGGATTGATATGAACCAATAAATTTGATGAATTTTTCACCTTGAAAATTGACGTCGTTTAACTCGAAGCCGTTTAATATAACATTTGACCAAAAAATTAGATATTCGGCCGAAAAAAAGTTGTCTCGAAAACCAGTCAAAAATTGTATGTACGTTCTGAATGTTATGGAGATCGAACGTACAAAGTTTCACATTAATACCGTGTTCCGTAAAGACGGATAAAAAATACACAAAAATTTTTCGTCATAAATATGACCGGATCAACGGAGGCTGACACTCACCATTTTTGTCGAATAAGAGCCAAGCATTAAATAACGGACACATGAGGATTGATATGAACCAATAAAACTGATTAAATCGACACCTCGAATATTGACGTCATTTAACTCGAAGCCGGTTTATTAGAACAAAAAATTAGCGATTTGGCCGAAAAAAAGTTGTTTCGAAAACTCATCAAAAATTTTATGTACGTTCTTAATGTAGTCGAGATCGAACGTACAAAGTTTCACCTTAATATCTTGTCCGTAAACACGGATAAAACTTACACAAACGTTTTTCGTCAAAAATAGCACCGCATCGATAGTGGCCGACGCTCACCGTTTTCGACGAATAGGAGGCAAGAATTTACTAATGGACGCTTGAGGATTGATATGAACCAATAAAACTGATGAATTTTTCACCTCGAAAATTGACGTCGTTTAACTCGAAGCCGTTTAATATAACATTTGACCAAAAAATTAGCAATTTGGCCGAAAAAAATTTACTCGAAAACAAGTCAAAAATTATATGTAAGTTCTTAATGTTGTGGACAACAGACGAACAAAGTTTCACCAAAATATCTTTTCCGTAAAGACGGATAAAAAATACACAAACGTTTTTCGTCATAAATATGACCGGATCAACGTTGGCCAACACTTACCGTTATCGACGAAGCATTAAATAACGTACACATGAGTATTGATATGAACCAATAATACTGATGAAATTGACACCTCGAATATTGACGTCATTTAACTCGAAGCCGGTTTATTAGAACAAAAAATTAGTGATTCGGCCGAAAAAAAATTGTTTCGAAAACTCATCAAAAATTTTATGTACGTTCTTAATGTTGTCGAGATAGAACGTACAAAGTCACCTTAATATCTTGTCCGTAAACACGGATAAAACATACACAAACATTTTTCCTCATAAATATCACCGCATAAACGGAGGCCGAAGCTCACCGTTTTCGACGAATAGGAGGCAAGAATTTACTAACGGACGCTTGAGGATTGATATGAACCAATAAAACTGATGAATTTTTCACCTCGAAAATTGACGTCGTTTAACTCGAAGCCATTTAATATAACATTTGACCAAAAAATTAGATATTCGGCCGAAAAAAAGTTGACTCGAAAACAAGTAAAAATTATATGTACGTTCTTAATGTTGTGGAGATCGGACGAACAAAGTTTCACCTAAATATCTTGTCCGTAAAGACGGATAAAAAATACACAAACGTTTTTCGTCATAAATCTGACCGGATCAACGGTGGCCAACACTTATCGTTTTCGACGAGGCATTAAATAACAGACACATGAGGATTGATATGAACCAATAAAACTGATGAATTTTTCACCTCAAAAATTGACGTCGTTTAACTCGAAGCCGTTTAATATAACATTTGACCAAAAAATTAGCGATTCGGCCGAAAGAAAGTTGTCTCAAAAACCAGTCAAAAATTGTATGTACGTTCTTAATGTTATGCAAATCGAACGTACAAAGTTTCACATTAATATCTTGTCCGTAAGGACGGATAAAAAATACACAAACTTTTTTCGTCATAAATATGACCGGATCAACGGAGGCTGACACTCGCCGTTTTTGTCGAATAAGAGGCAAGCATTAAATAACGAACACATGAGGATTGATATGAACCAATAAAACTGATGAAATCGACACCTCGAATATTAACGTCGTTTAACTCGAAGACGGTTTATTAGAACAAAAAATTAACGATTTGGCCGAAAAAAAGTTGTTTCGAAAACTCATTAAAAATTTTATGTGCGTTCTTAATGTTGACGAGATCGGACGTACAAAGTTTCACCTTAATATCTTGTCCGTAAACACGGATAAAACATACACAAACGTTTTTCGTCAAAAATAGCACCGCATCAATAGTGGCCGACGCTCACCGTTTTCGACGAATAGGAGGCAAGAATTTACTAACGGACGCTTGAGGATTGATATGAACCAATAAAATTGATGATTTTTTCACCTCGAAAATTGACGTCGTTTAACTCGAAGCCGTTTAACATAACATTTGACCAAAAAATTAGCGATTCGGCCGAAAAAAAGTTTACTCGAAAACAAGTCAAAAATTATATGTAAGTTCTTAATGTTGTGGACATCAAACGAACAAAGTTTCACCTAAATATCTTGTCCGTAAAGACGTATAAAAAATACACAAACGTTTTTCGTCATAAATATGACCGGATCAACGTTGGCCAACACTTACCGTTTTCGACGAAGCATTAAATTACGGACACACGAGGATTGATATGAACCAATAAAACTGATGAAATCGACACCTCGAATATTGACGTCATTTAATTCGAAGCCGGTTTATTAGAACAAAAAATTAGCGATTCGGCCGAAAAAAAATTGTTTCGAAAACTCATCAAAAATTCTATGTACGTTCTTAATGTTGTCGAGATAGAACGTACAAAGTCACCTTAATATCTTGTCCGTAAACACGGATAAAACATACACAAACATTTTTCCTCATAAATATCACCGCATCAACGGAGGCCGAAGCTCACCGTTTTCGACGAATAGGAGGCAAGAATTTACTAACGGACGCTTGAGGATTGATATGAACCAATAAAACTGATGAATTTTTCACGTCGAAAATTGACGTCGTTTAACTCGAAGCCGTTTAATATAACATTTGACCAAAAAATTAGATATTCGGCCGAAAAAAAGTTGACTCGAAAACAAGTAAAAATTATATGTACGTTCTTAATGTTGGGGAGATCGGACGAACAAAGTTTCACCTAAATATCTTGTCCGTAAAAACGGATAAAAAATACACAAACGTTTTTCGTCATAAATCTGACCGGATCAACGGTGGGCAACACTTACCGTTTTCGACGCAGCATAAAATAACAGACACATGAGGATTGATATGAACCAATAAAACTGGTGAATTTTTCACCTAAAAAATTGACGTCGTTTAGCTCGAAGCCGTTTAATATAACATTTGACCAAAAAATTTGTGATTCGTCCGAAAAAAAGTTGTCTCGAAAACCAGTCAAAAATTGTATGTACGTTCTTAATGTTATGGAGATCGAACATACAAAGTTTCACATTAATATCTTGTCCGTAAGGACGGATAAAAAATACACAAACGTTTTTCGTCATAAATATGACCGGATCAACGGAGGCTGACACTCACCGTTTTTGTCGAATAAGAGCCAAGCATTAAATAACGAACACATGAGGATTGATATGAACCAATAAAACTGATGAAATCGACACCTCGAATATTGACGTCGTTTAACTCGAACCGGTTTATTAGAACAAAAAATTAGCGATTTGGCCGAAAAAAAGTTGTTTCGAAAACTCATCATAAATTTTATGTATGTTCTTAATGTTGTCGAGATCGAACGTACAAAGTTTCACCTTAATATCTTGTCCGTAAACGCAGATAAAACATACACAAACGTTTTTCGTCAAAAATAGCACCGCATCAATAGTGGCCGACGCTCACCGTTTTCGACGAATAGGAGGCAAGAATTTACTAATGGACGCTTGAGGATTGATATGAACCAATAAAACTGATGAATTTTTCACCTCGAAAATTGACGTCGTTTAACTCGAAGCCGTTTAATATAACATTTGACCAAAAAATTAGCAATTTGGCCGAAAAAAATTTACTCGAAAACAAGTCAAAAATTATATGTAAGTTCTTAATGTTGTGGACATCAGACGAACAAAGTTTCACCAAAATATCTTTTCCGTAAAGACGGATAAAAAATACACAAACGTTTTTCGTCATAAATATGACCGGATCAACGTTGGCCAACACTTACCGTTATCGACGAAGCATTAAATAACGTACACATGAGTATTGATATGAACCAATAATACTGATGAAATTGACACCTCGAATATTGACGTCATTTAACTCGAAGCCGGTTTATTAGAACAAAAAATTAGTGATTCGGCCGAAAAAAAATTGTTTCGAAAACTCATCAAAAATTTTATGTACGTTCTTAATGTTGTCGAGATAGAACGTACAAAGTCACCTTAATATCTTGTCCGTAAACACGGATAAAACATACACAAACATTTTTCCTCATAAATATCACCGCATAAACGGAGGCCGAAGCTCACCGTTTTCGACGAATAGGAGGCAAAAATTTACTAACGGACGCTTGAGGATTGATATGAACCAATAAAAGCCCGATGAATTTTTCACCTCGAAAATTGACGTCGTTTAACTCGAAGCCATTTAATATAACATTTGACCAAAAAAATTAGATATTCGACGAAAAAAAGTTGACTCGAAAACAAGTAAAAAAATTATATGTACGTTCTTAATGTTGTGGAGATCGGACGAACAAAGTTTCACCTAAATATCTTGTCCGTAAAGACGGATAAAAAATACACAAACGTTTTTCGTCATAAATCTGACCGGATCAACGGTGGCCAACACTTATCGTTTTCGACGAGGCATTAAATAACAGACACATGAGGATTGATATGAACCAATAAAACTGATGAATTTTTCACCTCAAAAATTGACGTCGTTTAACTCGAAGCCGTTTAATATAACATTTGACCAAAAAAATTAGCGATTCGGCCGAAAGAAAGTTGTCTCAAAAACCAGTCAAAAATTGTATGTACGTTCTTAATGTTATGCAAATCGAACGTACAAAGTTTCACATTAATATCTTGTCCGTAAGGACGGATAAAAAATACACAAACTTTTTTCGTCATAAATATGACCGGATCAACGGAGGCTGACACTCGCCGTTTTTGTCGAATAAGAGGCAAGCATTAAATAACGAACACATGAGGATTGATATGAACCAATAAAACTGATGAAATCGACACCTCGAATATTAACGTCGTTTAACTCGAAGACGGTTTATTAGAACAAAAAATTAGCGATTTGGCCGAAAAAAAGTTGTTTCGAAAACTCATTAAAAATTTTATGTGCGTTCTTAATGTTGACGAGATCGAACGTACAAAGTTTCACCTTAATATCTTGTCCGTAAACACGGATAAAACATACACAAACGTTTTTCGTCAAAAATAGCACCGCATCAATAGTGGCCGACGCTCACCGTTTTCGACGAATAGGAGGCAAGAATTTACTAACGGACGCTTGAGGATTGATATGAACCAATAAAATTGATGATTTTTTCACCTCGAAAATTGACGTCGTTTAACTCGAAGCCGTTTAACATAACATTTGACCAAAAAATTAGCGATTCGGCCGAAAAAAAGTTTACTCGAAAACAAGTCAAAAATTATATGTAAGTTCTTAATGTTGTGGACATCAAACGAACAAAGTTTCACCTAAATATCTTGTCCAGTAAAGACGTATAAAAAAATACACAAACGTTTTTCGTCATAAATATGACCGGATCAACGTTGGCCAACACTTACCGTTTTCGACGAAGCATTAAATTACGGACACACGAGGATTGATATGAACCAATAAAACTGATGAAATCGACACCTCGAATATTGACGTCATTTAACTCGAAGCCGGTTTATTAGAACAAAAAATTAGCGATTTGGCCGAAAAAAAGTTGTTTCGAAAACTTATCAAAAATTTTACGTATGTTCTTAATGTTGTCGAGATCGAACGTACAAAGTTTCACCTTAATATCTTGTCCGTAAACACGGATAAAACATACACAAACGTTTTTCGTCAAAAATAGCACCGCATCAATAGTGGCCGACGCTCACCGTTTTCGACGAATAGGAGGCAAGAATTTACTAACGGACGCTTGAGGATTGATATGAACCAATAAAATTGATGATTTTTTCACCTCGAAAATTGACGTCGTTTAACTCGAAGCCGTTTAATATAACATTTGACCAAAAAATTAGCGATTCGGCCGAAAAAAAGTTTACTCGAAAACAAGTCAAAAATTATATGTAAGTTCTTAATGTTGTGGAGATCGGACGAACAAAGTTTCACCTAAATATCTTGTCCGTAAAGACGGATAAAAAATACACAAACGTTTTTCGTCATAAATATGACCGGATCAACGTTGGCCAACACTTACCGTTTTCGACGAAGCATTAAATTACGGACACACGAGGATTGATATGAACCAATAAAACTGATGAAATCGACACCTCGAATATTAACGTCGTTTAACTCGAAGACGGTTTATTAGAACAAAAAATTAGCGATTTGGCCGAAAAAAAGTTGTTTCGAAAACTCATCAAAAATTTTATGTACGTTCTTAATGTAGTCGAGATAGAACGTACAAAGTTTCACCTTAATATCTTGTCCGTAAACACGGATAAAACTTACACAAACGTTTTTCGTCAAAAATAGCACCGCATCGATAGTGGCCGACGCTCACCGTTTTCGACGAATAGGAGGCAAGAATTTACTAATGGACGCTTGAGGATTGATATGAACCAATAAAACTGATGAATTTTTCACCTCGAAAAATGACGTCGTTTAACTCGAAGCCGTTTAATATAACATTTGACCAAAAAATTAGCGATTCGGCCGAAAAAAAGTTTACTCGAAAACAAGTCAAAAATTATATGTAAGTTCTTAATGTTGTGGAGATCGGACGAACAAAGTTTCACCTAAATATCTTGTCCGTAAAGACGTATAAAAAATACACAAACGTTTTTCGTCATAAATATGACCGGATCAACGTTGGCCAACACTTACCGTTTTCGACGAAGCATTAAATTACGGACACACGAGGATTGATATGAACCAATAAAACTGATGAAATCGACACCTCGAATATTGACGTCATTTAACTCGAAGCCGGTTTATTAGAACAAAAAATTAGCGATTTGGCCGAAAAAAAGTTGTTTCGAAAACTTATCAAAAATTTTACGTATGTTCTTAATGTTGTCGAGATCGAACGTACAAAGTTTCACCTTAATATCTTGTCCGTAAACACGGATAAAACTTACACAAACGTTTTTCGTCAAAAATAGCACCGCATCAATAGTGGCCGACGCTCACCGTTTTCGACGAATAGGAGGCAAGAATTTACTAACGGACGCTTGAGGATTGATATGAACCAATAAAATTGATGAATTTTTTCACCTCGAAAATTGACGTCGTTTAACTCGAAGCCGGTTAATATAACATTTGACAAAAAACTTAGCGATTCGGCCGAAAAAAAGTTTACTCGAAAACAAGTCAAAAATTATATGTAAGTTCTTAATGTTGTGGAGATCGGACGAACAAAGTTTCACCTAAATATCTTGTCCGTAAAGACGGATAAAAAATACACAAACGTTTTTCGTCATAAATATGACCGGATCAACGTTGGCCAACACTTACCGTTATCGACGAAGAATTAAATAACGGACACATGAGGATTGATATGAACCAATAATACCGATGAAATTGACACCTCGAATATTGACGTCATTTAACTCGAAGTCGGTTTATTAGAACAAAAAAATTAGCGATTCGGCCGAAAAAAAATTGTTTCGAAAACTCATCAAAAATTCTATGTACGTTCTTAATGTTGTCGAGATAGAACGTACAAAGTCACCTTAATATCTTGTCCGTAAACACGGATAAAACATACACAAACATTTTTCCTCATAAATATCACCGCATCAACGGAGGCCGAAGCTCACCGTTTTTGACGAATAGGAGGCAAGAATTTACTAACGGACGCTTGAGGATTGATATGAACCAATAAAACTGATGAATTTTTCACCTTGAAAATTGACGTCGTTTAACTCGAAGCCATTTAATATAACATTTGACCAAAAAATTAGATATTCGGCCGAAAAAAAGTTGTCTCGAAAACCAGTCAAAAATTGTATGTACGTTCTGAATGTTATGGAGATCGAACGTACAAAGTTTCACATTAATACCGTGTTCCGTAAAGACGGATAAAAAATACACAAAAATTTTTCGTCATAAATATGACCGGATGAACGGAGGCTGACACTCACCATTTTTGTCGAATAAGAGCCAAGCATTAAATAACGGACACATTAGGATTGATATGAACCAATAAAACTGATTAAATCGACACCTCGAATATTGACGTCATTTAACTCGAAGCCGGTTTATTAGAACAAAAAATTAGCGATTTGGCCGAAAAAAAGTTGTTTCGAAAACTCATCAAAAATTTTATGTACGTTCTTAATGTAGTTGAGATCGAACGTACAAAGTTTCACCTTAATATCTTGTCCGTAAACACGGATAAAACTTACACAAACGTTTTTCGTCAAAAATAGCACCGCATCGATAGTGGCCGACGCTCACCGTTTTCGACGAATAGGAGGCAAGAGTTTACTAAAGGACGCTTGAGGATTGATATGAACCAATAAAACTGATGAATTTTTCACCTCGAAAATTGACGTCGTTTAACTCGAAGCCGTTTAATATAACATTTGGCCAAAAAATTAGCAATTTTGGCCGAAAAAAAGTTTACTCGAAAACAAGTCATAAATTATATGTAAGTTCTTAATGTTGTGGACATCAGACGAACAAAGTTTCACCTAAATATCTTTTCGTAAGGACGGATAAAAAATACACAAACGTTTTTCGTCATAAATATGACCGGATCAACGTTGGCCAACACTTACCGTTATCGACGAAGCATTAAATAACGGACACACGAGGATTGATATGAACCAATAAAACTGATGAAATCGACACCTCGAATATTGACGTCATTCAACTCGAAGCCGGTTTATTAGAACAAAAAATTAGCGATTTGGCCGAAAAAAAGTTGTTTCGAAAACTTATCAAAAATTTTACGTATGTTCTTAATGTTGTCAAGATCGAACGTACAAAGTTTCACCTTAATATCTTGTCCGTAAACACGGATAAAACTTACACAAACGTTTTTCGTCAAAAATAGCACCGCATCAATAGTGGCCGACGCTCACCGTTTTCGACGAATAGGAGGCAAGAATTCACTAACAGACGCTTGAGGATTGATATGAACCAATAAAATTGATGATTTTTTCACCTCGAAAATTGATGTCGTTTAACTCGAAGCCGTTTAATATAACATTTGACCAAAAAATTAGCGATTCGGCCGAAATAAAGTTTACTCGAAAACAAGTCAAAAATTATATGTAAGTTCTTAATGTTGTGGAGATCGGACGAACAAAGTTTCAGCTAAATATCTTGTCCTTAAAGACGTATAAAAAATACACAAACGTTTTTCGTCATAAATATGACCGGATCAACGTTGGCCAACACTTACCGTTTTCGACGAAGCATTAAATTACGGACACACGAGGATTGATATGAACCAATAAAACTGATGAAATCGACACCTCGAATATTGACGTCATTCGACTCGAAGCCGGTTTATTAGAACAAAAAATTAGCGATTTGGCCGAAAAAAAGTTGTTTCGAAAACTTATCAAAAATTTTACGTATGTTCTTAATGTTGTCAAGATCGAACGTACAAAGTTTCACCTTAATATCTTGTCCGTAAACACGGATAAAACTTACACAAACGTTTTTCGTCAAAAATAGCACCGCATCAATAGTGGCCGACGCTCACCGTTTTCGACGAATAGGAGGCAAGAATTTACTAACAGACGCTTGAGGATTGATATGAACCAATAAAATTGATGATTTTTTCACCTCGAAAATTGATGCCGTTTAACTCGAAGCCGTTTAATATAACATTTGACCAAAAAATTAGCGATTCGGCCGAAATAAAGTTTACTCGAAAACAAGTCAAAAATTATATGTAAGTTCTTAATGTTGTGGAGATCGGACGAACAAAGTTTCAGCTAAATATCTTGTCCTTAAAGACGTATAAAAAATACACAAACGTTTTTCGTCATAAATATGACCGGATCAACGTTGGCCAACACTTACCGTTTTCGACGAAGCATTAAATTACGGACACACGAGGATTGATATGAACCAATAAAACTGATGAAATCGACACCTCGAATATTGACGTCATTCAACTCGAAGCCGGTTTATTAGAACAAAAAATTAGCGATTTGGCCGAAAAAAAGTTGTTTCGAAAACTTATCAAAAATTTTACGTATGTTCTTAATGTTGTCAAGATCGAACGTACAAAGTTTCACCTTAATATCTTGTCCGTAAACACGGATAAAACTTACACAAACGTTTTTCGTCAAAAAATAGCACCGCATCAATAGTGGCCGACGCTCACCGCTTTTCGACGAATAGGAGGCAAGAATTTACTAACGGACGCTTGAGGATTGATATGAACCAATAAAATTGATGAATTTTTCACCTCGAAAATTGACGTCGTTTAACTCGAAGCCGGTTAATATAACATTTGACAAAAAAATTAGCGATTCGGCCGAAAAAAAGTTTACTCGAAAACAAGTCAAAAATTATATGTAAGTTCTTAATGTTGTGGAGATCGGACGAACAAAGTTTCACCTAAATATCTTGTCCGTAAAGACGTATAAAAAATACACAAACGTTTTTCGTCATAAATATGACCGGATCAACGTTGGCCAACACTTACCGTTATCGACGAAGCATTAAATAACGGACACATGAGGATTGATATGAACCAATAATACTGATGAAATTGACACCTCGAATATTGACGTCATTTAACTCGAAGCCGATTTATTAGAACAAAAAATTAGCGATTCGGCCGAAAAAAAATTGTTTCGAAAACTCATCAAAAATTCTATGTACGTTCTTAATGTTGTTGAGATAGAACGTACAAAGTCACCTTAATATCTTGTCCGTAAACACGGATAAAACATACACAAACATTTTTCCTCATAAATATCACCGCATCAACGGAGGCCGAAGCTCACCGTTTTCGACGAATAGGAGGCAAGAATTTACTAACGGACGCTTGAGGATTGATATGAACCAATAAAACTGATGAATTTTTCACCTTAAAAATTGACGTCGTTTAACTCGAAGCCGTTTAATATAACATTTGACCAAAAAATTAGCGATTCGGCCGAAAGAAAGTTGTCTCAAAAACCAGTCAAAAATTGTATGTACGTTCTTAATGTTATGCAAATCGAACGTAAAAAGTTTCACATTAATATCTTGTCCGTAAGGACGGATAAAAAATACACAAACTTTTTTCGTCATAAATATGACCGGATCAACGGAGGCTGACACTCGCCGTTTTTGTCGAATAAGAGGCAAGCATTAAATAACGAACACATGAGGATTGATATGAACCAATAAAACTGATGAAATCGACACCTCGAATATTAACGTCGTTTAACTCGAAGACGGTTTATTAGAACAAAAAATTAGCGATTTGGCCGAAAAAAAGTTGTTTCGAAAACTCATCAAAAATTTTATGTGCGTTCTTAATGTTGACGAGATCGAACGTACAAAGTTTCACCTTAATATCTTGTCCGTAAACACGGATAAAACATACACAAACGTTTTTCGTCAAAAATAGCACCGCATCAATAGTGGCCGACGCTCACCGTTTTTCGACGAATAGGAGGCAAGAATTTACTAACGGACGCTTGAGGATTGATATGAACCAATAAAATTGATGATTTTTTTCACCTCGAAAATTGACGTCGTTTAACTCGAAGCCGTTTAATATAACATTTGACCAAAAAATTAGCGATTCGGCCGAAATAAAGTTTACTCGAAAACAAGTCAAAAATTATATGTAAGTTCTTAATGTTGTGGAGATCGGACGAACAAAGTTTCACCTAAATATCTTGTCCGTAAAGACGTATAAAAAATACACAAACGTTTTTCGTCATAAATATGACCGGATCAACGTTGGCCAACACTTACCGTTTTCGACGAAGCATTAAATTACGGACACACGAGGATTGATATGAACCAATAAAACTGATGAAATCGACACCTCGAATATTGACGTCATTCAACTCGAAGCCGGTTTATTAGAACAAAAAAATTAGCGATTTGGCCGAAAAAAAAGTTGTTTCGAAAACTTATCAAAAAATTTTTACGTATGTTCTTAATGTTGTCAAGATCGAACGTACAAAGTTTCACCTTAATATCTTGTCCGTAAACACGGATAAAACTTACACAAACGTTTTTCGTCAAAAATAGCACCGCATCAATAGTGGCCGACGCTCACCGTTTTCGACGAATAGGAGGCAAGAATTTACTAACGGACGCTTGAGGATTGATATGAACCAATAAAATTGATGAATTTTTCACCTCGAAAATTGACGTCGTTTAACTCGAAGCCGGTTAATATAACATTTGACAAAAAAATTAGCGATTCGGCCGAAAAAAAGTTTACTCGAAAACAAGTCAAAAATTATATGTAAGTTCTTAATGTTGTGGAGATCGGACGAACAAAGTTTCACCTAAATATCTTGTCCGTAAAGACGTATAAAAAATACACAAATGTTTTTCGTCATAAATATGACCGGATCAACGTTGGCCAACACTTACCGTTATCGACGAAGCATTAAATAATGGACACATGAGGATTGATATGAACCAATAATACTGATGAAATTGACACCTCGAATATTGACGTCATTTAACTCGAAGCCGATTTATTAGAACAAAAAATTAGCGATTCGGCCGAAAAAAAATTGTTTCGAAAACTCATCAAAAATTCTATGTACGTTCTTAATGTTGTCGAGATAGAACGTACAAAGTCACCTTAATATCTTGTCCGTAAACACGGATAAAACATACACAAACATTTTTCCTCATAAATATCACCGCATCAACGGAGGCCGAAGCTCACCGTTTTCGACGAATAGGAGGCAAGAATTTACTAACGGACGCTTGAGGATTGATATGAACCAATAAAACTGATGAATTTTTCACCTTAAAAATTGACGTCGTTTAACTCGAAGCCGTTTAATATAACATTTGACCAAAAAATTAGATATTCGGCCGAAAAAAAGTTGTCTCGAAAACCCGAGTCAAAAAAATTGTATGTACGTTACAGATGTTATGGAGATCGAACGTACAAAGTTTCACATTAATACCGTGTTCAGTAAAGACGGATAAAAAAATACACAAAAATTTTTCGTCATAAATATGACCCAGGATCAACGGAGGTGACACTCACCATTTTTTGTCGAATAAGAGCCAAGCATTAAATAACGGACACATGAGGATTGATATGAACCAATAAAAGCTGATTAAATCGACACCTCGAATATTGACGTCATTTAACTCGAAGCCGGTTTATTAGAACAAAAAAATTAGCGATTTGGCCGAAAAAAAAGTTGTTTCGAAAACTCATCAAAAATTTTATGTACGTTCTTAATGTAGTCGAGATCGAACGTACAAAGTTTCACCTTAATATCTTGTCCGTAAACACGGATAAAACTTACACAAAGCGTTTTTCGTCAAAAATAGCACCGCATCGACAGTGGCCGGCGCTCACCGTTTTTCGACGAATAGGAGGCAAGAATTTACTAACGGACGCTTGAGGATTGATATGAACCAATAAAATTGATGATTTTTTCACCTCGAAAATTGACGTCGTTTAACTCGAAGCCGTTTAATATAACATTTGACCAAAAAATTAGCGATTCGGCCGAAATAAAGTTTACTCGAAAACAAGTCAAAAATTATATGTAAGTTCTTAATGTTGTGGAGATCGGACGAACAAAGTTTCACCTAAATATCTTGTCCGTAAAGACGTATAAAAAATACACAAACGTTTTTCGTCACAAATATGACCGGATCAACGTTGGCCAACACTTACCGTTTTCGACGAAGCATTAAATTACGGACACACGAGGATTGATATGAACCAATAAAACTGATGAAATCGACACCTCGAATATTGACGTCATTCAACTCGAAGCCGGTTTATTAGAACAAAAAATTAGCGATTTGGCCGAAAAAAAGTTGTTTCGAAAACTTATCAAAAATTTTACGTATGTTCTTAATGTTGTCAAGATCGAACGTACAAAGTTTCACCTTAATATCTTGTCCGTAAACACGGATAAAACTTACACAAACGTTTTTCGTCAAAAATAGCACCGCATCAATAGTGGCCGACGCTCACCGTTTTCGACGAATAGGAGGCAAGAATTTACTAACGGACGCTTGAGGATTGATATGAACCAATAAAATTGATGAATTTTTCACCTCGAAAATTGACGTCGTTTAACTCGAAGCCGGTTAATATAACATTTGACAAAAAAATTAGCGATTCGGCCGAAAAAAAGTTTACTCGAAAACAAGTCAAAAATTATATGTAAGTTCTTAATGTTGTGGAGATCGGACGAACAAAGTTTCACCTAAATATCTTGTCCGTAAAGACGTATAAAAAATACACAAATGTTTTTCGTCATAAATATGACCGGATCAACGTTGGCCAACACTTACCGTTATCGACGAAGCATTAAATAATGGACACATGAGGATTGATATGAACCAATAATACTGATGAAATTGACACCTCGAATATTGACGTCATTTAACTCGAAGCCGATTTATTAGAACAAAAAATTAGCGATTCGGCCGAAAAAAAATTGTTTCGAAAACTCATCAAAAATTCTATGTACGTTCTTAATGTTGTCGAGATAGAACGTACAAAGTCACCTTAATATCTTGTCCGTAAACACGGATAAAACATACACAAACATTTTTCCTCATAAATATCACCGCATCAACGGAGGCCGAAGCTCACCGTTTTCGACGAATAGGAGGCAAGAATTTACTAACGGACGCTTGAGGATTGATATGAACCAATAAAACTGATGAATTTTTCACCTTAAAAATTGACGTCGTTTAACTCGAAGCCGTTTAATATAACATTTGACCAAAAAATTAGATATTCGGCCGAAAAAAAGTTGTCTCGAAAACCAGTCAAAAATTGTATGTACGTTCTGAATGTTATGGAGATCGAACGTACAAAGTTTCACATTAATACCGTGTTCCGTAAAGACGGATAAAAAATACACAAAAATTTTTCGTCATAAATATGACCGGATCAACGGAGGCTAACACTCACCATTTTTGTCGAATAAGAGCCAAGCATTAAATAACGGACACATGAGGATTGATATGAACCAATAAAACTGATTAAATCGACACCTCGAATATTGACGTCATTTAACTCGAAGCCGGTTTATTAGAACAAAAAATTAGCGATTTGGCCGAAAAAAAGTTGTTTCGAAAACTCATCAAAAATTTTATGTACGTTCTTAATGTAGTCGAGATCGAACGTACAAAGTTTCACCTTAATATCTTGTCCGTAAACACGGATAAAACTTACACAAACGTTTTTCGTCAAAAATAGCACCGCATCGACAGTGGCCGACGCTCACCGTTTTCGACGAATAGGAGGCAAGAATTTACTAACGGACGCTTGAGGATTGATATGAACCAATAAAATTGATGATTTTTTCACCTCGAAAATTGACGTCGTTTAACTCGAAGCCGTTTAATATAACATTTGACCAAATAATTAGCGATTCGGCCGAAATAAAGTTTACTCGAAAACAAGTCAAAAATTATATGTAAGTTCTTAATGTTGTGGAGATCGGACGAACAAAGTTTCACCTAAATATCTTGTCCGTAAAGACGTATAAAAAATACACAAACGTTTTTCGTCACAAATATGACCGGATCAACGTTGGCCAACACTTACCGTTTTCGACGAAGCATTAAATTACGGACACACGAGGATTGATATGAACCAATAAAACTGATGAAATCGACACCTCGAATATTGACGTCATTCAACTCGAAGCCGGTTTATTAGAACAAAAAATTAGCGATTTGGCCGAAAAAAAGTTGTTTCGAAAACTTATCAAAAATTTTACGTATGTTCTTAATGTTGTCAAGATCGAACGTACAAAGTTTCACCTTAATATCTTGTCCGTAAACACGGATAAAACTTACACAAACGTTTTTCGTCAAAAATAGCACCGCATCAATAGTGGCCGACGCTCACCGTTTTCGACGAATAGGAGGCAAGAATTTACTAACGGACGCTTGAGGATTGATATGAACCAATAAAATTGATGAATTTTTCACCTCGAAAATTGACGTCGTTTAACTCGAAGCCGTTTAATATAACATTTGACTAAAAAATTAGCGATTCGGCCGAAAAAAAGTTTACTCGAAAACAAGTCAAAAATTATATGTAAGTTCTTAATGTTGTGGAGATCGGACGAACAAAGTTTCACCTAAATATCTTGTCCGTAAAGACGTATAAAAAATACACAAACGTTTTTCGTCATAAATATGACCGGATCAACGTTGGCCAACACTTACCGTTATCGACGAAGCATTAAATAATGGACACATGAGGATTGATATGAACCAATAATACTGATGAAATTGACACCTCGAATATTGACGTCATTTAACTCGAAGCCGATTTATTAGAACAAAAAATTAGCGATTCGGCCGAAAAAAAATTGTTTCGAAAACTCATCAAAAATTCTATGTACGTTCTTAATGTTGTCGAGATAGAACGTACAAAGTCACCTTAACATCTTGTCCGTAAAGACGGATAAAACATACACAAACGTTTTTCGTCATAAATATCACCGCATCAACGGTGGCCGACGCTCACCGTTTTCGACGAATAGGAGGCAAGAATTTACTAACGGACGCTTGAGGATTGATATGAACCAATAAAACTGATGAATTTTTCACCTTAAAAATTGACGTCGTTTAACTCGAAGCCGTTTAATATAACATTTGACCAAAAAATTAGATATTCGGCCGAAAAAAAGTTGTCTCGAAAACCAGTCAAAAATTGTATGTACGTTCTGAATGTTATGGAGATCGAACGTACAAAGTTTCACATTAATACCGTGTTCCGTAAAGACGGATAAAAAATACACAAAAATTTTTCGTCATAAATATGACCGGATCAACGGAGGCTGACACTCACCATTTTTGTCGAATAAGAGCCAAGCATTAAATAACGGACACATGAGGATTGATATGAACCAATAAAACTGATTAAATCGACACCTCGAATATTGACGTCATTTAACTCGAAGCCGGTTTATTAGAACAAAAAATTAGCGATTTGGCCGAAAAAAAGTTGTTTCGAAAACTCATCAAAAATTTTATGTACGTTCTTAATGTAGTCGAGATCGAACGTACAAAGTTTCACCTTAATATCTTGTCCGTAAACACGGATAAAACTTACACAAACGTTTTTCGTCAAAAATAGCACCGCATCGACAGTGGCCGACGCTCACCGTTTTCGACGAATAGGAGGCAAGAATTTACTAATGGACGCTTGAGGATTGATATGAACCAATAAAACTGATGAATTTTTCACCTCGAAAATTGACGTCGTTTAACTCGAAGCCGTTTAATATAACATTTGACCAAAAAATTAGCAATTTGGCCGAAAAAAAGTTGACTCGAAACAAGTCAAAAATTATATGTACGTTCATAATGTTGTGGAGATCGGACGAACAATGTTTCACCTAAATATCTTGTCCGTAAAGACGGATAAAAAATACACAAATGTTTTTCGTCATAAATATGACCGTATCAACGTTGGCCAACACTTACCGTTATCGACGAAGCATTAAATAACGTACACATGAGTATTGATATGAACCAATAATACTGATGAAATTGACACCTCGAATATTGACGTCATTTAACTCGAAGCCGGTTTATTAGAACAAAAAATTAGTTATTCGGCCGAAAAAAAATTGTTTCGAAAACTCATCAAAAATTTTATGTACGTTCTTAATGTTGTCGAGATAGAACGTACAAAGTCACCTTAATATCTTGTCCGTAAACACGGATAAAACATACACAAACATTTTTCCTCATAAATATCACCGCATCAACGGAGGCCGAAGCTCACCGTTTTCGACGAATAGGAGGCAAGAATTTACTAACGGACGCTTGAGGATTGATATGAACCAATAAAACAGATGAATTTTTCACCTCGAAAATTGACGTCGTTTAACTCGAAGCCGTTTAATATAACATTTGACCAAAAAATTAGCAATTTGGCCGAAAAAAAGTTGACTCGAAAACAAGTCAAAAATTATATGTACGTTCATAATGTTGTGGAGATCGGACGAACAATGTTTCACCTAAATATCTTGTCCGTAAAGACGGATAAAAAATACACAAATGTTTTTCGTCATAAATATGACCGGATCAACGTTGGCCAACACTTACCGTTATCGACGAAGCATTAAATAACGTACACATGAGTATTGATATGAACCAATAATACTGATGAAATTGACACCTCGAATATTGACGTCATTTAACTCGAAGCCGGTTTATTAGAACAAAAAATTAGTGATTCGGCCGAAAAAAAATTGTTTCGAAAACTCATCAAAAATTTTATGTACGTTCTTAATGTTGTCGAGATAGAACGTACAAAGTCACCTTAATATCTTGTCCGTAAACACGGATAAAACATACACAAACATTTTCCCTCATAAATATCACCGCATCAACGGAGGCCGAAGCTCACCGTTTTCGACGAATAGGAGGCAAGAATTTACTAACGGACGCTTGAGGATTGATATGAACCAATAAAACTGATGAATTTTTCACCTCGAAAATTGACGTCGTTTAACTCGAAGCCGTTTAATATAACATTTGACCAAAAAATTAGCAATTTGGCCGAAAAAAAGTTGACTCGAAAACAAGTCAAAAATTATATGTACGTTCATAATGTTGTGGAGATCGGACGAACAATGTTTCACCTAAATATCTTGTCCGTAAAGACGGATAAAAAATACACAAACGTTTTTCGTCATAAATATGACCGGATCAACGTTGGCCAACACTTACCGTTATCGACGAAGCATTAAATAACGGACACATGAGGATTGATATGAACCAATAATACTGATGAAATTGACACCTCGAATATTGACGTCATTTAACTCGAAGCCGGTTTATTAGAACAAAAAATTAGTGATTCGGCCGAAAAAAAATTGTTTCGAAAACTCATCAAAAATTTTATGTACGTTCTTAATGTTGTCGAGATAGAACGTACAAAGTCACCTTAATATCTTGTCCGTAAACACGGATAAAACATACACAAACATTTTCCCTCATAAATATCACCGCATCAACGGAGGCCGAAGCTCACCGTTTCGACGAATAGGAGGCAAGAATTTACTAACGGACGCTTGAGGATTGATATGAACCAATAAAATTGATGAATTTTTCACCTCGAAAATTGACGTCGTTTAACTCGAAGCCGTTTAATATAACATTTGACTAAAAAATTAGCGATTCGGCCGAAAAAAAGTTTACTCGAAAACAAGTCAAAAATTATATGTAAGTTCTTAATGTTGTGGAGATCGGACGAACAATGTTTCACCTAAATATCTTGTCCGTAAAGACGTATAAAAAATGCACAAACGTTTTTCGTCATAAATATGACCGGATCAACGTTGGCCAACACTTACCGTTATCGACGAAGCATTAAATAACGGACACATGAGGATTGATATGAACCAATAATACTGATGAAATTGACACCTCGAATATTGACGTCATTTAACTCGAAGCCGGTTTATTAGAACAAAAAATTAGCGATTCGGCCGAAAAAAAGTTGTTTCGAAAACTCATCAAAAATTTTTTGTACGTTCTTATTGTTTTCGAGATAGAACGTACAAAGTCACCTTAATATCTTGTCCGTAAAGACGGATAAAACATACACAAACATTTTTCGTCATAAATATCACCGAATCAATGGTGGCCGACGCTCACCATTTTAGACGAATAGGAGGCAAGAATTTACTAACGGACTCTTGAGAATTGATATGAACCAATAAAACTGATGAAATTTTTACCTCGAAAATTGACGTCGTTCAACTCGAAGCTGTTTCATATAACATTTGACCAAAACATTAACGATTCGGCCGAAAAAACGGTGTCTCGAAAACCAGTCAAAAATTGTATGTACGTTCTTAATGTTATGGAGATCGAACATACAAAGTTTCACATTAATATCTTGTCCGTAAAGACAGATAAAAAATACACAAACGTTTTTCGTCATAAATATGATCGGATCAACGGAGGCTGACACTCACCATTTTTGTCAAATAAGAGCCAAGCATTAAATAACGGACACATGAGGATTGATATGAACAAATAAAACTGATGAAATCGACACCTCGAATATTGACGTCATTTAACTCGAAGCCGGTTTATTAGAACAAAAAATTAGCGATTTGCCGAAAAAAAGTTTTTTCGAAAACTCATAAAAAATTTTATGTACGTTCTGTTGTCGAGATCGAACGTACAAAGTTTCACCTTAATATCTTGTCCCTAAACACGGATAAAATATACACAAACGTTTTGCGTCGAAAATAGCACCGCATCAATAGTGGCCGACGCTCACCGTTTTCGACGAATAGGAGGCAAGAATTTACTAACGGACGCTTAACGATTGATATGAACCAATAAAACTGATGAATTTTTCACCTCGAAAATTGACGTCGTTTAACTCGAAGCCGTTTAATATAACATTTGACCAAAAAATTAGCGATTCGGCCGAAAAAAAGTTTACTCGAAAACAAGTCAAAAATTATATGTAAGTTCTTAATGTTGTGGAGATCGGACGAACAAAGTTTCACCCAAATATCTTGTCCGTAAAGACGGATAAAAAATACACAAACGTTTTTCGTCATAAATATGACCGGATCAACGTTCGCCAACACTTACCGTTTTCGACGAAGCATTAAATAACGGACACATGAGGATTGATATGAACCAATAATACAGATGAAATTGACACCTCGAATATTGACGTCATTTAACTCGAAGCCGGTTTATTAGAACAAAAAATTAGTGATTCGGCCGAAAAAAAAGTTGTTTCGAAAACTCATCAAAAATTTTATGTACGTTCTTAATGTTGTCGAGATAGAACGTACAAAGTCACCTTAATATCTTGTCCGTAAACACGGATAAAACATACACAAACATTTTTCCTCATAAATATAACCGCATCAACGGAGGCCGAAGCTCACCGTTTTCGACGAGTTGGAGGCAAGAATTTACTAACGGACGCTTGAGGATTGATATGAAACAATAAAACTGATGAATTTTTCACCTCGAAAATTGACGTCGTTTAACTCGAAGCCGTTTAATATAACATTTGACCAAAAAATTAGATATTCGGCCGAAAAAAAGTTGACTCGAAAACAAGTAAAAATTACATGTACGTTCTTAATGTTGTGGAGATCGGACGAACAAAGTTTCACCGAAATATCTTGTCCGTAAAGACGGATAAAAAATACACAAACGTTTTTCGTCATAAATCTGACCGGATCAACGGTGGCCAACACTTATCGTTTTCGACGAGGCATTAAATAACAGACACATGAGGATTGATATGAACCAATAAAACAGATGAAATTGATACCTCGAAAATTGACGTCGTTTAACTCGAAGCCGTTTAATATAACATTTGACCAAAAAATTAGCGATTCGGCCGAAAAAAAGTTGTCTCGAAAACCAGTAAAAAATTGTACGTACGTTCTTAATATTATGCAGATCGAACGTACAAAGTTTCACATTAATATCTTGTCCGTAAGGACGGATAAAAAATACACAAACTTTTTTCGTCATTAATATGACCGGATCAACGGAGGCCGACACTCACCGTTTTTGTCGAATAAGAGCCAAGCATTAAATAACGAACACATGAGGATTGATATGAACCAATAAAACTGATGAAATCGACACCTCGAATATTAACGTCGTTTAACTCGAAGACGGTTTATTAGAACAAAAAAATTAGCGATTTGGCCGAAAAAAAGTTGTTTCGAAAACTCATCAAAAATTTTATGTACGTTCTTAATGTTGTCGAGATCGAACGTACAAAGTTTCACCTTAATATCTTGTCCGTAAACACGGATAAAACATACACAAACGTTTTTCGTCAAAAATAGCACCGCATCAATAGTGACCGACGCTCACCGTTTTCGACGAATAGGAGGCAAGAATTTACTAACGGACGCTTGAGGATTGATATGAACCAATAAAATTGATGAATTTTTCACCTCGAAATTTGACGTCGTTTAACTCGAAGCCGTTTAATATAACATTTGACCAAAAAATTAGCGATTCGGCCGAAAAAAAGTTTACTCGAAAACAAGTCAAAAATTATATGTAAGTTCTTAATGTTGTGGAGATCGGACGAACAAAGTTTCACCTAAATATCTTGTCCGTGAAGACGTATAAAAAATACACAAACGTTTTCGTCATAAATATGACCGGATCAACGTTGGCCAACACTTACCGTTTTCGACGAAGCATTAAATTACGGACACATGAGGATTGATATGAACCAGTAATACTGATGAAATTGACACACCTCGAATATTGACGTCATTTAACTCGAAGCCGGTTTATTAGAACAAAAACTTAGCGATTCGGCCGAAAAAAAGTTGTTTCGAAAACTCATCAAAAATTTTTTGTACGTTCTTATTGTTCTCGAGATAGAACGTACAAAGTCACCTTAATATCTTGTCCGTAAAGACGGATAAAACATACACAAACATTTTTCGTCATAAATATCACCGAATCAATGGTGGCCGACGCTCACCGTTTTAGACGAATAGGAGGCAAGAATTTACTAACGGATAGAGGAATCCTGTGAGGAAGTAGGACTTTGAGAACGTTGTTGTTTGAGCTGTTTCTGAAATGCTTTGAAGCGTAAAAATTCTTGAAATTGGGTTGCTTCATCAGCTTCATCTGTGGTAATTTTTGAACTGGAGGAATCTGGTTTGAGTGGTGAAGGAGTGGTTGGAGCAGATGGTCTGGTTGGAGCAGACTGTTGAATAGAGACTTTTGAAGGTCCAGTACTTTTGGATAATTGTTGAATACTTCGTTGAATTATATGACTATTTTGAATGAATTGGAGAACAGCCTCTTGAGAACATAGTTCTACGGAATAAGCTGTCCACCATTTGATTTTGAATTCTCTGATAATGGACATTGGAAATTCCTTTGAATAAACTTGGTCGACTTTGTAACTCCAGCAGAAGATCCATGGAACTCGGAGTTCTGCATAAAAATGTAGTGGAATGGCATGTGCTGGGCCTGTCATTTTTTTGACCCATGTTTGATAACCGAGTTTAGGAATGGGAGGTAATATGTCGGGTAGACTTCCAAAATTTATCCACCATTCATAAAACCAGATTGGAAAATCTTTTGAACATTGTTGATGAAATATAAAGAACCATGAATGATCAAAAGGGCGTTTGAAAAATGTTCTATACCAAGCCATACGGTAGTCTTGGTAAGTGTAACCTTTTGGAATAAAATTAACAGAAAATTCTTTTGTAGTCCAAATGGAAGTCCATTCGGAAGATGTCAAAACCTTTTTAATAACACATTTTGAATAAGCAATTCTTTGAGGATTTTGCTTATCTGGTGTATGAGATATTTCAACTGATTTTGAATCAACAAGAATGAGTTCATAAAACGTTTGAGTTTTCTGTTGATCATCGGGTAGCCAGTGACAGCCCGGAGGAAGAATTCTTTGAAGTAAATTTTGAAGAATTTTGAATTCGGGAATTTCTGTGAAAGTGGTGAGGAATATATTTTCAATGTTGGGTTTTATGAAATATTGAGTATTTGCTGAGGATACATTTTGTGTAGAACTTTGAATAGGGGATTTTTGTAGTTTGAATGAAGGTGTCTCAGCGGCCATTGAATAAGTCAAAGGAGGAAAATCGCTGAGGGCTCTAAATCTATTGGGTGTTTGAATTGTTGAAGAAGAAGGAATAGTGGTTTTGATCTCGTAATCTTTAGCACTTTGAATTTGCAATCTTGGAGTCTTTTCTTTTTCCTTGAGTTTACTCATGCTGAGGAGTTGTAAGGAATTCTCTTGTTAGAAAATCAGGTAAAGAATTTTGAGTGCCTTTTATATATTCTATATCAAAATCGAAGGCAGATAGAATAGCTTGCCATCGAGCAAAAATTTGTTTTGAAACCAAATTTTGGACATCTTTTTGTAAAATTTCTTTTGCAGATTTGCAATCAATACGTAAAAGAAAACGTTTGTTGTATAAATCATCTTGAAATTTTGAAATACATAAAACAATACTTAAAATTTCTTTTTTAACGGGTTGAATAATTTTTTTTGCGGTCCGAGCCAAAGACCACTATGATATCTTACTAAATGTTCATGAGATGAATGATTAAACTTTTGCTTTAAGATGCCACCATATCCTAGATCTGATGCATCAGTTTCTACTATCATGAATGCAGATGGATGAGGAATGGTCATGCATGGTAATGTTTTTGCCTTATTTTTGAGCATGCGAACTATTTGAGTATGCTGATGGGTCCATGCAGGAGGATTTTTTTGTAATCTTTGATATAAAGGTGCACAAATTTGACGTAATTTTGGAAAAAAAATCGAAAGATAATTAAGACAACCTAGAAATCTTTGTAGGTGATTTATTTCTTTTATTTCAGTGCGGAAATTTATCGAGCAAATTCAAGAGCACGATGAATCGGAGTAATTGTACCTTTGTATATAATATGACCAAGAAATCTAATTTGAGTTTGGAATAATTTAAGTTTAGGTCTTTGAAACAACTAAACCGTTTCTTTTGACAACTTGAATAAATATTTGTAAATGTTTAAAATGTTGATCAATGGAATCAGAGAATAATAAAACATCATCAATATAGACAATAATGAATGTAGTATAAGGATTGAAAATATCATTCATAATATGTTGAAATTCGAGACGGAGCGTTTTTGAGCTCGAATGGCATAACGTTCCATTCGTAATGTCCAAAAGGAACTGTGAATCTTTGTTTTTGTAACGATCTTGTTCGGCTATTTGAATCGCCAAAAGCTGATTTCATATCGAATTTTGAAAATATTTTTGCATTGTATAATCGTTTTAATAGATCCCTTTTTATTAGGAATGGGATACCCGATCCATTGGAGAACTTTGTTGAGTGGTTTGTAATTGATAACAAGACGAGGAACACCGCGTTCCTTTTACGCTTGATTTATGACATAAAAAGGCTGCGCAACTCCAAGGTGATTTGGAGGGGCGAATTAATTTCTTTGCGAGTAATTCTTGAATTTCCTTTTTACATACTTCTAATAATTCGTGATTCATTTGAATAGGGCGTGCTTTTGTAGGAATATTCTTTTCTGAAAAATCTTTTTCATAGGGAAGAGAAACAATATGTTTCTTTCGATCCCAAAAAGCATTTGGAATATTTGCACAGATTTCTTTTGTAAGTGAGTTTTGAAATGCTAAAATTTTTTCTTGAATTTGAGAATTTTGCAATTGTTCTTCAATTCTTTCATAAGAAAGTTCTTCTTTCAGAAAACTAATTTTATTCTGAAATCGTTGAATAGTATTTATTTGTTTGTAAATAGAATTCTCTTGTAATAGAAATAATTCTTTTTGTTTCACAGGATTTAAAAATTTGAAAATAACAGTATTGCCCATGATTTTTGTTCCCAAACCATGGTGATTTACCCAAAAGGGATAGATTTGAGTAAGAAAAGGAGTTCCCAAAATAATATCAGTATTTAAATCTTTAACCACAATAAATTGGTGTTTGAAACAGTAATGATCATTGCAAATGACAGTTTTGACGAGTTTACCTTTGACTTGGAGTGGCATACCGTTTGCAGTGACTAATGATTCATTTGTTGGTACATAATACTTTGTATGAATTAATCCATCTCGGATGCAACTTTGATCAGCTCCACTATCTATCATAGCTGTAAATGTACCTTTGAAAGTTCCAATTGAAATTGTAATATATATGTTCCATTTTTGAAATGTAATTTTGTCGATGATAGAAATAAATTTTGAATCTTGTGGATTTGTACCTGGCATAGGAATTTCAGCGAGTGGAAATTCTGGAATAGGAGAATCAGAAAGAACTTCTTTACCTTTAGAAGTTCGTGATTGTAATAGTGCTATTTGAGTATCTAATTCTAAATTTTTTGTTTCTATAGAGAAAATTCTTTCTTTGAGTTCTTTGACTTGAGCCTTTAAAGAACGAATCTCTGTTTGTAATTCTGTAGTATTGTGTTGACGAATTGGAGGATTCATATTTGGATATCTATCAAACATTTTGGAAATACTGAAAGGTTCTATCAAACGGGCAGAACTTGATTCTTCCCGAAGAATAAGGGCTTTGAGTTTTTCAAGTTGTTTCTTTTGGGCTTCTGGAGGGAGGTCTTGAATGATGTCAAAAATGAGTTCTTTTTGGTCTTTGACAGTGTTATCTGAATGTTTGATCATATTAATAACTTTGCAAGCGCAAGGAGAAGAAATATTACCTTCATCTGTGCTACTGAAGTCTTGGAAATCATCGGGTTGATAATCAGAAGAGGAATCAATTTGAACTAAAGAGATACTCAACTTTTCTTTTAATTCTTGGTCAATTTCAGGAAATTGATCTAGAATTTCATTAATCTTCTTACTACGGCATGCATTTGCTTTGTGACCTGGTTTACCACATTTGTAGCAAGTAATCTTATTGAAATTTGGTTTTTTGTGATAAGTTTTTCTTGAAGGTTTGTAAAATTCTGGAGAAGATGGTTTGAAGCGCCGAGAGTATGAACGTCTTCTTGAATACCTAGGCGGATTTTTGAAAAATCGTCTTTTGAGTTGAGCAGAAGGAGCTTTAATACCTGTGATTCCGAATGCTTCACAAAAGGAACCCAATTCTCGTCGCTCACTTCCATACTTGGCTTGGAATTTTAACTCTTGGCAAGCAGATAACGCTTCTTGCTTAATGAATGCAAAAAGTTGACCATAAGTCATTATATTGAAATCTATTTGGTCTAAACCCATTTCTTTTTTGAGATTTGTAATGATTCTTTGAGAAAATAAAGTTGGTAATCCAGTAATGAATTTTTCTTTCCAAAATGGTGCATTGCAATCAGGTCTTTTGAGTACATAAGTTAAAAACATATCTTTATACCACCGAAAATCTGTTAAAGTTGGGCATCTTAAATTTGTTAAAAATACTTTTGCAGAGGATAACTCCTCTTTTGGGTTTCCTACAAAATGCATTGAAATGGTGACAAGTAGGAAATCACATGCGTCATTTTGTAATGAAATATTACCTTGCTCGTCTTCTATTTCAATTGTGTGATCAAGAATGGCGAGTTTCTCTTCAATGGTTAATGAATTATCCCACCAATATTTTAATTGACCTGTAAATCCTGCAATTAAAAATATTGCTGCCTGTTTTTCTGGTATATTGTGAACTTTGTATGCAATCTTGGCCATGCCCATTTCTTGTAATGTATTAAGAATCTCGTATTCGCTTTTGCCATCTATATTCCAATTTGAAATTGAATTGCCATCATAATGAGAAGTATGAAACTTGGCTCGCTCTTCATATTGAATATCTGGGGGGGTTGGACGTGGATAGTAATTCCGAGTTTCAGCGGTTTTCCAACGAGGATTTGAAGCTCTATAAGATTTTGAATGGCGAATTTTGTTAACAATATTGGGATCTATTTCATGAGGTTCTAGGAATGAATTCTCAACTTGATGTATTTTTGAAATGAATTCATTATCAGATTGAATACTACTGGTGGAACTGGAAGAATTATAATGTTCTTGGCCTTCCTGTTCAATAGTATTTATTTTGGACGAACTGGGTAGATTGGAATTGATTTTGTCTAAGGTTTGA
Source organism: Catharanthus roseus (assembly GCA_028651295.1). Classification (NCBI taxonomy): domain Eukaryota; kingdom Viridiplantae; phylum Streptophyta; class Magnoliopsida; order Gentianales; family Apocynaceae; genus Catharanthus; species Catharanthus roseus. Next base: position 35,357 of record JAPQWS010000126.1, on the reverse strand, counting down.
GATATCTTGTGTAGTAATGGAGAAGAAGATGATAAAGAGGAGGATGTTGGTCTTATAAGTTGAGCTTCTTGATCTTTGGATAGGGTACTTGGTTGAAAATGAGGAGAAGAATAACTTGTAGGAAATCTAGAAGTATTAGGTTTAGGAATGGATTTTATCTCAGAAGATAAAGAATCTACTTGAGTGGCGATCGTATGTAAAATTTGATTAGAAAAATTATTCTGATGATAGATTTTTCTAATATCATGCATTGAGATAGAATCATCAGTGTCTTTACCTTTTTTGAACGGTGCTGCAATTATCTCACCTTCAGGAGTGTCGATCCGAAGAGATTGAAGTGGCGGATGAATTTGAGTTACAATATTGCCATCATTTAATTTCCACTTTTTTGCTAAATTTGTGTGAACATTAATATGTGATATTTTGAAAGGATCTTTGTCTTCAAAACCTTGTTTGATTAGAAAATATTCTAACCAGCAGAAAAAATCAAAAGGAGTATTTAAACGATTAATATCTGAAATCCACTCTTCTTTGATTTTTTCTTGATAAAAAGATTCTAATTGAAAAAACCAATTTCTTTTTTCATTGTTTTCCGGATCAAAAATATCTTGTTCTAATGAATTAAAATCAATGTTTGTAATTTTATGAATAACATCGATTTCACCTTTCATCTGTGAAGCCGTAGGAGATAAGGGAGGAGATGTGGATACCTCTGGGATTGGTACTGTATGATGTACATGAATTGAATTTGGCATTACGAATGATTGTTCGGATGCTTACGTAAAAGAACGCCTTTGAGTGTGCGCAAATGAATGTCGACTTGGTTCTGTAGGAATGGTAGAACTTGATCCTTGTTCTCTCATGGAATTAAAGCGTATGAGAATATTACCATTAGGTTCTTCTACAATTTGAGAAATTTCTGTTTGTTCTAAATGAGGAGGAGGTTGAGCATTTTCAATTTGAAATTCTTCTGGAATCGTAATCTCGTGCCATTTTAGTCGTTTAGGAGTAAATGTTTTTGATTGTTCAGCCTCTATGTGAAGTAGGACAGTTTCGTCACGTGATGTTGGAATCAATTTGAAACGAGGATTTAATTGTGAACTTAATAGTCGATAATAAACTCTATACATAACAACAAACTGTTCAGTTAGTTTTTCAAATTCATCTCCTTGTAGATGAATGTCCAAAACCAATGAATTCATAATTAATGGATCTGTTAGAGAAACAGAATAATTTGGAGCACAATTAAAATAAATTGGTCCATTGCAAATATTTGTTTGGATCATGGCAAGTAGGGAAGGTTTGTAACGTTTTAGTCTTTTGTCACGTAAAGCTAAATAAATGGGAGCATCAACTCCAATATGAACTAGTGGTTTGACAGCAATTTGAATTAAACCATAATGAATATATCGAAATCCTTTTTCAAGATATTTATTCAAAGATGTTTTTGATAATAAAGGAGTAGTTTGAAATTTTTCTTGAATATTCATTGTTTCTTCATGAGTTTTGACTGAAAAAGCAGTTTTGAAATCAAATTTTCCTATTTTGTAAATAGTCTCAATTTGTTCTTCTGGAATAGTCCAATCATTGAAATTATATTGAATATTTTCTTCTTTACTTTGAACTATTCTTTTTGAATCTAAGTTGGAGCCTGAAGAAAACATTCTTCTTACCAAATTTGCCATATCTAATGCATAGAGATCATAATATGTGTCTAAATGCAATTCCTAGTGGGAACAACGGGACTACTAGGCCGGGAACACCCTCTTCAAACGGGCTTACCAACGGTCTTACAAGCTGACCAACGTCTTACCAACACACAGAGATGAAAATAAACACGTAATATGATATGTATGCAAATGAGATGTGCAAATAATAATAAGATGAAATGCTCAAAAAGTGGCTCTGATACCAAAATGGACCCAGGAGATAAAACTTGAAATTATATTATTTAAGAAAGTTAATGAATTCTCTGATTCCATTGATCAACATTTTAAACATTTACAAATATTTATTCAAGTTGTCAAAAGAAACGGTTTAGTTGTTTCAGCACCTAAACTTAAATTATTCCAAACTCAAATTAGATTTCTTGGTCATATTATATACAAAGGTACAATTACTCCGATTCATCGTGCTCTTGAATTTGCTGATAAATTTCCAGACGAAATAAAAGAAATAAATCAGCTACAAAGATTTCTAGGTTGTCTTAATTATCTTTCTGATTTTTTTCCAAAATTACGTCAAATTTGTGCACCTTTATATCAAAGATTACAAAAAAATCCTCCTGCATGGACCCATCAGCATACTCAAATAGTTCGCATGCTCAAAAATAAGGCAAAAACATTACCTTGCATGACCATTCCTCATCCATCTGCATTCATGATAGTAGAAACTGATGCATCAGATCTAGGATATGGTGGCATCTTAAAGCAAAAGTTTAATCATTCATCTCATGAACATTTAGTAAGATATCATAGTGGTCTTTGGCTCGGACCGCAAAAAAATTATTCAACTGTTAAAAAAGAAATTTTAAGTATTGTTTTATGTATTTCAAAATTTCAAGATGATTTATACAACAAACGTTTTCTTTTACGTATTGATTGCAAATCTGCAAAAGAAATTTTACAAAAAGATGTCCAAAATTTGGTTTCAAAACAAATTTTTGCTCGATGGCAAGCTATTCTATCTGCCTTCGATTTTGATATAGAATATATAAAAGGCACTCAAAATTCTTTACCCGATTTTCTAACAAGAGAATTCCTTACAACTCCTCGAGCATGAGTAAACTCAAGGAAAAAAGAAAAGACTCCAAGATTGCAAATTCAAAGTGCTAAAGATTACGAGATCAAAACCACTATTCCTTCTTCTTCAACAATTCAAACACCCGATAGATTTAGAGCCCTCAGCTGATTTTCCCTCCTTTGACTTATTCAATGGCCGCTGAGACACCTTCATTCAAACTACAAAAATCCCCTATTCAAAGTTCTACACAAAATGTATCCTCAAAGCAAATACTCAATATTTCATAAAACCCAACATTGAAAATATATTCCTCACCACTTTCACGAAATTCCCGAATTCAAAATTCTTCAAAATTTACTTCAAAGAATTCTTCCTCCGGGTACATCACTTGGCTACCCGATGATCAACGAAAAACTCAAATGTTTTATGAACTCATTCTTGTTGATTCAAAATCGGTTGAAATATCTCATACACCGAGATAAGCAAAATCCTCAAAGAATTGCTTATTCAAAATGTGTTATTAAAAAGGTTTTGACATCTTCCGAATGGACTTCCATTTGGACTACAAAAGAATTTTACGTTAATTTTATTCCAAAAGGTTACACTTACCAAGACTACAGTATGGCTTGGTATAGAACATTTTTCAAACGCCCTTTTGATCATTCATGGTTCTTTATATTTCATCAACAATGTTCAAAAGATTTTCCAATCTGGTTTTTATGAATGGTGGATAAATTTTTGGAAGTCTACCCGACATATTACCTCCCATTCCTAAACTCGGTTATCAAACATGGGTCAAAAAAATGACAGGGCCCAGACACATGCCATTCCACTACATTTTTATGCGGAACTCCGAGTTCCATGGATCTTCTGTTTGGAGTTACAAAGTCGACCAAGTTTATTCAAAGGAATTTCCAATGTCCATTATCGGAGAATTCAAAATCAAATGGTGGACGACTTATTCAGTAGAACTATGTTCTCAAGAAGGTCATTCTCCAATTCATTCAAAATAGTCATATAATTCAACGAAGTATTCAACAATTATCCAAAAAGTCTTGGACCTTCAAAAGTCTTTATTCAACGATCTGCTCCAACCCGGACCATACTGCTCCAACCACTCCTTCACCACTCAAACCCAGATTCCTCCAGTTCAAAAAATTACCACAGATGAAGCTGATGAAGCAACCCAATTTCAAGAATTTTTACGCTTCAAAGCATTTCAGAAATAGCTCAAACAACAACGTTCTCAAAGTCCTACTTCCTCACAGGATTCCTCTACCGAGCCTCTCGATACTGATCCTATAGGAGGACAGGACCCTTTTGATTTTTAAATTCAAAAAGTACAATTTACGGCGGTTTCACACCTCCATAAACTTGCATTTACGAATGTTGGTAAAGTGTTTGGTTTAACTGGTAAGCCCGTTGGTAAGCCCGCCAGAAAAGGGTGTTCCCGGCACAGTGGTCCCACTGTTCCCATTCAGATCTGCAGTTTCTGGAATAAAACCCGCTTTATGTTTATATAAAAATGTGAATAATATATGTTGTATCTACAGTCCATTCTACAGTCCTATTCAAACTCTGCCGACACTACAAGACAAAAACATACATTCAACAAGAAAACATGGCGGGACCCACACGCCATTATTCAAGACAACAACACGTGGAGGGACCCACACCTATATCACTCAAGCTCAATTATTGTATCTGAAGATTCCAAAGCTAATTCAAATTCAAACGAAATGCAAATGAAATGAAGATTCAAGACAAATGAAATTCAAATGTAAATTCATTTTCTTTCTATAAATAGCTAGATTCAATTGAAGGATAGACATCAGCCTTTAGCATCAAATTTTAGAACTCTCAAGCTTAGAAACAATTCCCTAGCTTTCTCTTGTATTCAGATATCTCCAAGATCCAATTCAAGTTTTCAAGAAATTATTTCAAGTAAGCTTAATTTCATTAACTTTCTTAAATAATATAATTTCAAGTTTTATCTCCTGGGTCCATTTTGGTATCAGAGCCTAATAAAACATCATCAATATAGACAATAATGAATGTAGTATAAGGATTGAAAATATCATTCATAATATGTTGAAATTCAGACGGAGCGTTTTTGAGCCCGAATGGCATAACGTTCCATTCGTAATGTCCAAAAGGAACTGTGAATGCTGTTTTGTAACGATCTTGTTCGGCTATTTGAATCTGCCAAAAGCCAGATTTCATATCGAATTTTGAAAATATTTTTGCATTGTATAATCGTTTTAATAGATCCTTTTTATTAGGAATGGGATACCTGATCCATTGGAGAACTTTGTTGAGTGGTTTGTAATTGATAACAAGACGAGGAACACCGCGTTCCTTTTCTGCTTGATTTATGACATAAAAAGCTGCGCAACTCCAAGGTGATTTGGAGGGGCGAATTAATTTCTTTGCGAGTAATTCTTGAATTTCCTTTTTACATACTTCTAATAATTCGTGATTCATTTGAATAGGGCGTGCTTTTGTAGGAATATTCTTTTACGAAAAAATCTTTTTCATAGGGAAGAGAAACAATATGTTTCTTTCGATCCCAAAAAGCATTTGGAATATTTGCACTGATTTCTTTTTGTAAGTGAGTTTTGAAATGCTAAAATTTTTTTCTTGAATTTGAGAATTTTGCAATTGTTCTTCAATTCTTTCATAAGAAAGTTCTTCTTTGAGAAAACTAATTTTATTACGAAATCGTTGAATAGTATTTATTTGTTTGTAAATAGAATTCTCTTGTAATAGAAATAATTCTTTTTTGTTTCACGAGGATTTAAAAAATTTGAAAATAACTGTGATGTGCCCATGATTTTTGTTCCCAAACCATGGTGATTTACCCAAAAGGGATAGATTTGAGTAAGAAAAGGAGTTCCCAAAATAATATCAGTATTTAAATCTTTAACCACAATAAATTGGTGTTTGAAACAGTAATGATCATTGCAAATGACAGTTTTGACGAGTTTACCTTTGACTTGGAGTGGCATACCGTTTGCAGTGACTAATGATTCATTTGTTGGTACATAATACTTTGTATGAATTAATCCATCTCGGATGCAACTTTGATCAGCTCCACTATCTATCATAGCTGTAAATGTACCTTTGAAAGTTCCAATTGAAATTGTAATATATATGTTCCATTTTTGAAATGTAATTTTGTCGATGATAGAAATAAATTTTGAATCTTGTGGATTTGTACCTGGCATAGGAATTTCAGCGAGTGGAAATTCTGGAATAGGAGAATCAGAAAGAACTTCTTTACCTTTAGAAGTTCGTGATTGTAATAGTGCTATTTGAGTATCTAATTCTAAATTTTTTGTTTCTATAGAGAAAATTCTTTCTTTGAGTTCTTTGACTTGAGCCTTTAAAGAACGAATCTCTGTTTGTAATTCGGTAGTATTGTGTTGACGAATTGGAGGATTCATATTTGGATATCTATCAAACATTTTGGAAATACTGAAAGGTTCTATCAAACGGGCAGAACTTGATTCTTCCCGAAGAATAAGGGCTTTGAGTTTTTCAAGTTGTTTCTTTTGGGCTTCTGGAGGGAGGTCTTGAATGATGTCAAAAATGAGTTCTTTTTGGTCTTTGACGAGTGTTATCCCGAATGTTTGATCATATTAATAACTTTGCAAGCGCAAGGAGAAGAAATATTACCTTCATCTGTGCTACTGAAGTCTTGGAAATCATCGGGTTGATAATCAGAAGAGGAATCAATTTGAACTAAAGAGATACTCAACTTTTCTTTTAATTCTTGGTCAATTTCAGGAAATTGATCTAGAATTTCATTAATCTTCTTACTACGGCATGCATTTGCTTTGTGACCTGGTTTACCACATTTGTAGCAAGTAATCTTATTGAAATTTGGTTTTTTTGTGATAAGTTTTTCTTGAAGGTTTGTAAAATTCTGGAGAAGATGGTTTGAAGCGCCGAGAGTATGAACGTCTTCTTGAATACCTAGGCGGATTTTTGAAAAATTCGTCTTTTGAGTTGAGCGAAGGAGCTTTAATACCTGTGATTCCGAATGCTTCACAAAAGGAACCCAATTCTCGTCGCTCACTTCCATACTTGGCTTGGAATTTTAACTCTTGGCAAGCAGATAACGCTTCTTGCTTAATGAATGCAAAAAGTTGACCATAAGTCATTATATTGAAATCTATTTGGTCTAAACCCATTTCTTTTTTGAGATTTGTAATGATTCTTTGAGAAAATAAAGTTGGTAATCCAGTAATGAATTTTTCTTTCCAAAATGGTGCATTGCAATCAGGTCTTTTGAGTACATAAGTTAAAAACATATCTTTATACCACCGAAAATCTGTTAAAGTTGGGCATCTTAAATTTGTTAAAAATACTTTTGCAGAGGATAACTCCTCTTTTGGGTTTCCTACAAAATGCATTGAAATGGTGACAAGTAGGAAATCACATGCGTCATTTTGTAATGAAATATTACCTTGCTCGTCTTCTATTTCAATTGTGTGATCAAGAATGGCGAGTTTCTCTTCAATGGTTAATGAATTATCCCACCAATATTTTAATTGACCTGTAAATCCTGCAATTAAAAATATTGCTGCCTGTTTTTCTGGTATATTGTGAACTTTGTATGCAATCTTGGCCATGCCCATTTCTTGTAATGTATTAAGAATCTCGTATTCGCTTTTGCCATCTATATTCCAATTTGAAATTGAATTGCCATCATAATGAGAAGTATGAAACTTGGCTCGCTCTTCATATTGAATATCTGGGGGGGTTGGACGTGGATAGTAATTCCGAGTTTCAGCGGTTTTCCAACGAGGATTTGAAGCTCTATAAGATTTTGAATGGCGAATTTTGTTAACAATATTGGGATCTATTTCATGAGGTTCTAGGAATGAATTCTCAACTTGATGTATTTTTGAAATGAATTCATTATCAGATTGAATACTACTGGTGGAACTGGAAGAATTATAATGTTCTTGGCCTTCCCTGTTCAATAGTATTTATTTTTGGACTGAACCGGGTAGATTGGAATTGATTTTGTCTAAGGTTTGAGATATCTTGTGTAGTAATGGAGAAGAAGATGATAAAGAGGAGGATGTTGGTCTTATAAGTTGAGCTTCTTGATCTTTGGATAGGGTACTTGGTTGAAAATGAGGAGAAGAATAACTTGTAGGAAATCTAGAAGTATTAGGTTTAGGAATGGATTTTATCTCAGAAGATAAAGAATCTACTTGAGTGGCGATCGTATGTAAAATTTGATTAGAAAAATTATTCTGATGATAGATTTTTCTAATATCATGCATTGAGATAGAATCATCAGTGTCTTTACCTTTTTTGAACGGTGCTGCAATTATCTCACCTTCAGGAGTGTCGATCCGAAGAGATTGAAGTGGCGGATGAATTTGAGTTACAATATTGCCATCATTTAATTTCCACTTTTTTGCTAAATTTGTGTGAACATTAATATGTGATATTTTGAAAGGATCTTTGTCTTCAAAACCTTGTTTGATTAGAAAATATTCTAATCAGTGAGAAAAAAATCAAAAGGAGTATTTAAACGATTAATATCCGAAATCCACTCTTCTTTGATTTTTTTCTTGATAAAAAGATTCTAATTGAAAAAACCAATTTCTTTTTTCATTGTTTTCCGGATCAAAAATATCTTGTTCTAATGAATTAAAATCAATGTTTGTAATTTTATGAATAACATCGATTTCACCTTTCATCTGTGAAGCCGTAGGAGATAAGGGAGGAGATGTGGATACCTCCGGGATTGGTACTTGTATGATGTACATGAATTGAATTTGGCATTACGAATGATTGTTCGGATGCTTACGTAAAAGAACGCCTTTGAGTGTGCGCAAATGAATGTCGACTTGGTTCTGTAGGAATGGTAGAACTTGATCCTTGTTCTCTCATGGAATTAAAGCGTATGAGAATATTACCATTAGGTTCTTCTACAATTTGAGAAATTTCTGTTTGTTCTAAATGAGGAGGAGGTTGAGCATTTTCAATTTGAAATTCTTCTGGAATCGTAATCTCGTGCCATTTTAGTCGTTTAGGAGTAAATGTTTTTGATTGTTCAGCCTCTATGTGAAGTAGGACAGTTTCGTCACGTGATGTTGGAATCAATTTGAAACGAGGATTTAATTGTGAACTTAATAGTCGATAATAAACTCTATACATAACAACAAACTGTTCAGTTAGTTTTTCAAATTCATCTCCTTGTAGATGAATGTCCAAAACCAATGAATTCATAATTAATGGATCTGTTAGAGAAACAGAATAATTTGGAGCACAATTAAAATAAATTGGTCCATTGCAAATATTTGTTTGGATCATGGCAAGTAGGGAAGGTTTGTAACGTTTTAGTCTTTTGTCACGTAAAGCTAAATAAATGGGAGCATCAACTCCAATATGAACTAGTGGTTTGACAGCAATTTGAATTAAACCATAATGAATATATCGAAATCCTTTTTCAAGATATTTATTCAAAGATGTTTTTGATAATAAAGGAGTAGTTTGAAATTTTTTCTTGAATATTCATTGTTTCTTCATGAGTTTTGACTGAAAAAGCAGTTTTGAAATCAAATTTTCCTATTTTGTAAATAGTCTCAATTTGTTCTTCTGGAATAGTCCAATCATTGAAATTATATTGAATATTTTCTTCTTTACTTTGAACTATTCTTTTTGAATCTAAGTTGGAGCCTGAAGAAAACATTCTTCTTACCAAATTTGCCATATCTAATGCATAGAGATCATAATATGTGTCTAAATGCAATTCCTAGTGGGAACAACGGGACTACTAGGCCGGGAACACCCTCTTCAAACGGGCTTACCAACGGTCTTACAAGCTGACCAACGTCTTACCAACACACAGAGATGAAAATAAACACGTAATATGATATGTATGCAAATGAGATGTGCAAATAATAATAAGATGAAATGCTCAAAAAGTGGCTCTGATAAAACATACACAAACATTTTTCGTCATAAATATCACCGAATCAATGGTGGCCGACGCTCACCATTTTAGACGAATAGGAGGCAAGAATTTACTAACGGACACTTGAGAATTGATATGAACCAATAAAACTGATGAAATTTTTACCTCGAAAATTGACGTCGTTCAACTCGAAGCTGTTTAATATAACATTTGACCAAAAAATTAACGATTCGGCCGAAAAAAAGGTGTCTCGAAAACCAGTCAAAAATTGTATGTACGTTCTTAATGTTATGGAGATCGAACATACAAAGTTTCACATTAATATCTTGTCCGTAAAGACGGATAAAAAATACACAAACGTTTTTCGTCATAAATATGATCGGATCAACGGAGGCCGACACTCACCATTTTTGTCAAATAAGAGCCAAGCATTAAATAACGGACACATGAGGATTGATATGAACCAATAAAACTGATGAAATCGACACCTCGAATATTGACGTCATTTAACTCGAAGCCGGGTTTATTAGAACAAAAAAATTAGCGATTTGCTGAAAAAAAAGTTTTTTTCAAAAACTCATCAAAAAATTTTATGTACGTTACATTTGTCGAGATCGAATGTACAAAGTTTCACCTTAATATCTTGTCCCTAAACACGGATAAAATATACACAAACGTTTTTCGTCAAAAATAGCACCGCATCAATAGTGGCCGACGCTCACCGTTTTCGACGAATAGGAGGCAAGAATTTACTAACGGACGCTTAACGATTGATATGGACCAATAAAACTGATGAATTTTTCACCTCGAAAATTGACGTCGTTTAACTCGAAGCCGTTTAATATAACATTTGACCAAAAAATTAGCGATTCGGCCGAAAAAAAGTTTACTCGAAAACAAGTCAAAAATTATATGTAAGTTCATAATGTTGTGGAGATCGGACGAACAAAGTTTCACCCAAATATCTTGTCCGTAAAGACGGATAAAAAATACACAAACGTTTTTCGTCATAAATATGACCGGATCAACGTTGGCCAACACTTACCGTTTTCGACGAAGCATTAAATAACGGACACATGAGGATTGATATGAACCAATAATACAGATGAAATTGACACCTCGAATATTGACGTCATTTAACTCGAAGCCGGTTTATTAGAACAAAAAATTAGTGATTCGGCCGAAAAAAAAGTTGTTTCGAAAACTCATCAAAAATTTTATGTACGTTCTTAATGTTGTCGAGATAGAACGTACAACGTCACCTTAATATCTTGTCCGTAAACACGGATAAAACATACACAAACATTTTTCCTCATAAATATAACCGCATCAACGGAGGCCGAAGCTCACCGTTTTCGACGAGTTGGAGGCAAGAATTTACTAACGGACGCTTGAGGATTGATATGAACCAATAAAACTGATGAATTTTTCACCTCGAAAATTGACGTCGTTTAACTCGAAGCCGTTTAATATAACATTTGACCAAAAAATTAGATATTCGGCCGAAAAAAAGTTGACTCGAAAACAAGTAAAAATTACATGTACGTTCTTAACGTTGTGGAGATCGGACGAACAAAGTTTCACCTAAATATCTTGTCCGTAAAGACGGATAAAAAATACACAAACGTTTTTCGTCATAAATCTGACCGGATCAACGGTGGCCAACACTTATCGTTTTCGACGAGGCATTAAATAACAGACACATGAGGATTGATATGAACCAATAAAACTGATGAATTTTTCACCTCAAAAATTGACGTCGTTTAACTCGAAGCCGTTTAATATAACATTTGACCAAAAAAATTAGCGATTCGGCGAAAAAAAGTTGTCTCAAAAACCAGTAAAAAAAAATTGTACGTACGTTCTTAATGTTATGCGGATCGAACGTACAAAGTTTCACATTAATATCTTGTTACGTAGGGACGGATAAAAAAATACACAAACTTTTTCGTCATTAATATGACCGGATCAACGGAGGTTGACACTCACCGTTTTTGTCGAATAAGAGCCAAGCATTAAATAACGAACACATGAGGATTGATATGAACCAATAAAACTGATGAAATCGACACCTCGAATATTAACGTCGTTTAACTCGAAGACGGTTTATTAGAACAAAAAATTAGCGATTTGGCCGAAAAAAAGTTGTTTCGAAAACTCATCAAAAATTTTATGTACGTTCTTAATGTTGTCGAGATCGAACGTACAAAGTTTGACCTTAATATCTTGTCCGTAAACACGGATAAAACATACACAAACGTTTTTCGTCAAAAATAGCACCGCATCAATAGTGACCGACGCTCACCGTTTTCGACGAATAGGAGGCAAGAATTTACTAACGGACGCTTGAGGATTGATATGAACCAATAAAATTGATGAATTTTTCACCTCGAATATTGACGTCGTTTAACTCGAAGCCGTTTAATATAACATTTGACCAAAAAATTAGCGATTCGGCCGAAAAAAAGTTTACTCGAAAACAAGTCAAAAATTATATGTAAGTTCTTAATGTTGTGGAGATCGGACGAACAAAGTTTCACCTAAATATCTTGTCCGTAAAGACGGATAAAAAATACACAAACGTTTTTCGTCATAAATCTGACCGGATCAACGGTGGCCAACACTTATCGTTTTCGACGAGGCATTAAATAACAGACACATGAGGATTGATATGAACCAATAAAACTGATGAATTTTTCACCTCAAAAATTGACGTCGTTTAACTCGAAGCCGTTTAATATAACATTTGACCAAAAAACTAGCGATTCGGCCGAAAAAAGTTGTCTAAAAAACCAGTAGAAATTGTACGTACGTTCTTAATGTTATGCAGATCGAACGTACAAAGTTTCACATTAATATCTTGTTCGTAAGGATGGATAAAAAATACACAAACTTTTTTCGTCATTAATATGACCGGATCAACGGAGGTTGACACTCACCGTTTTTGTCGAATAAGAGCCAAGCATTAAATAACGAACACATGAGGATTGATATGAACCAATAAAACTGATGAAATCGACACCTCGAATATTAACGTCGTTTAACTCGAAGACGGTTTATTAGAACAAAAAATTAGCGATTTGGCCGAAAAAAAGTTGTTTCGAAAACTCATCAAAAATTTTATGTACGTTCTTAATGTTGTCGAGATCGAACGTACAAAGTTTCACCTTAATATCTTGTCCGTAAACACGGATAAAACATACACAAACGTTTTTCGTCAAAAATAGCACCGCATCAATAGTGACCGACGCTCACCGTTTTCGACGAATAGGAGGCAAGAATTTACTAACGGACGCTTGAGGATTGATATGAACCAATAAAATTGATGAATTTTTCACCTCGAATATTGACGTCGTTTAACTCGAAGCCGTTTAATATAACATTTGACCAAAAAATTAGCGATTCGGCCGAAAAAAAGTTTACTCGAAAACAAGTCAAAAATTATATGTAAGTTCTTAATGTTGTGGAGATCGGACGAACAAAGTTTCACCTAAATATCTTGTCCGTGAAGACGTATAAAAAATACACAAACGTTTTTCGTCATAAATATGACCGGATCAACGTTGGCCAACACTTACCGTTTTCGACGAAGCATTAAATTACGGACACATGAGGATTGATATGAACCAATAATACTGATGAAATTGACACCTCGAATATTGACGTCATTTAACTCGAAGCCGGTTTATTAGAACAAAAAATTAGCGATTCGGCCGAAAAAAAGTTGTTTCGAAAACTCATCAAAATTTTTTTGTACGTTCTTATTGTTCTCGAGATAGAACGTACAAAGTCACCTTAATATCTTGTCCGTAAAGACGGATAAAACATACACAAACATTTTTCGTCATAAATATCACCGAATCAATGGTGGCCGACGCTCACCATTTTAGACGAATAGGAGGCAAGAATTTACTAACGGACACTTGAGAATTGATATGAACCAATAAAACTGATGAAATTTTTACCTCGAAAATTGACATCGTTCAACTCGAATCTGTTTAATATAACATTTGACCAAAAAATTTACGATTCGGCCGAAAAAAAGGTGTCTCGAAAACCAGTCAAAAATTGTATGTACGTTCTTAATGTTATGGAGATCGAACATACAAAGTTTCACATTAATATCTTGTCCGTAAAGACAGATAAAAAATACACAAACGTTTTTCGTCATAAATATGATCGGATCAACGGAGGCTGACACTCACCATTTTTGTCAAATAAGAGCCAAGCATTAAATAACGGACACATGAGGATTGATATGAACCAATAGAACTGATGAAATCGACACCTCGAATATTGACGTCATTTCACTCGAAGCCGGTTTATTAGAACAAAAAATTAGCGATTTGCCGAAAAAAAGTTTTTTCAAAAACTCATCAAAAAATTTATGTACGTTCTGTTGTCGAGATCGAATGTACAAAGTTTCACCTTAATATCTTGTCCCTAAACACGGATAAAATATACACAAACGTTTTTCGTCAAAAATAGCACCGCATCAATAGTGGCCGACGCTCACCGTTTTCGACGAATAGGAGGCAAGAATTTACTAACGGACGCTTAACGATTGATATGGACCAATAAAACTGATGAATTTTTCACCTCGAAAATTGACGTCGTTTAACTCGAAGCCGTTTAATATAACATTTGACCAAAAAAATTAGCGATTCGGCTAGAAAAAAAAGTTTACTCGAAAACAAGTCAAAAATTATATGTAAGTTCTTAATGTTGTGGAGATCGGACGAACAAAGTTTCACCCTAAATATCTTGTCCGTAAAGACGGATAAAAAAATACACAAACGTTTTTTCGTCATAAATATGACCGGATCAACGTTGGCCAACACTTACCGTTTTCGACGAAGCATTAAATAATGGACACATGAGGATTGATATGAACCAATAATACAGATGAAATCGACACCTCGAATATTGAGCGTCATTTAACTCGAAAGCGGTTTATTAGAACAAAAAAATTAGTGATTCGGCCGAAAAAAAAGTTGTTTCGAAAACTCATCAAAAAATTTTATGTACGTTCTTAATGTTGTCGAGATAGAACGTACAACGTCACCTTAATATCTTGTCCAGTAAACACGGATAAAACATACACAAACATTTTTCCTCATAAATATAACCGCATCAACGGAGGCCGAAGCTCACCGTTTTCGGCGAGTTGGAGGCAAGAATTTACTAACGGGACGCTTGAGGATTGATATGAACCAATAAAACCGATGAATTTTTCACCTCGAAAATTGGCGTCGTTTAACTCGAAGCCGTTTAATATAACATTTGACCAAAAAATTAGATATTCGGCCAAAAAAAAGTTGACTCGAAAACAAGTAAAAATTACATGTACGTTCTTAATGTTGTGGAGATCGGACGAACAAAGTTTCACCTAAATATCTTGTCAGTAAAGACGGATAAAAAAATACACAAAGCGTTTTTCGTCATAAATCGATCGGATCAACGGTGGCCAACACTTATCGTTTTCGACGAGGCATTAAATAACAGACACATGAGGATTGATATGAACCAATAAAACTGATGAATTTTTCACCTCAAAAATTGACGTCGTTTAACTCGAAGCCGTTTAATATAACATTTGACCAAAAAATTAGCGATTCGGCCGAAAAAAGTTGTCTCAAAAACCAGTAAAAATTGTACGTACGTTCTTAATGTTATGCAGATCGAACGTACAAAGTTTCACATTAATATCTTGTTCGTAAGGACGGATAAAAAATACACAAACTTTTTTCGTCATTAATATGACCGGATCAACGGAGGTTGACACTCACCGTTTTTGTCGAATAAGAGCCAAGCATTAAATAACGAACACATGAGGATTGATATGAACCAATAAAACTGATGAAATCGACACCTCGAATATTAACGTCGTTTAACTCGAAGACGGTTTATTAGAACAAAAAAATTAGCGATTTGGCCGAAAAAAAAGTTGTTTCGAAAACTCATCAAAAAATTTTTATGTACGTTCTTAATGTTGTCGAGATCGAACGTACAAAGTTTGACCTTAATATCTTGTCCAGTAAACACGGATAAAACATACACAAACGTTTTTCGTCAAAAAATAGCACCGCATCAATAGTGACCGACGCTCACCGTTTTCGACGAATAGGAGGCAAGAATTTACTAACGGACGCTTGAGGATTGATATGAACCAATAAAATTGATGAATTTTTCACCTCGAATATTGACGTCGTTTAACTCGAAGCCGTTTAATATAACATTTGACCAAAAAATTAGCGATTCGGCCGAAAAAAAGTTTACTCGAAAACAAGTCAAAAATTATATGTAAGTTCTTAATGTTGTGGAGATCGGACGAACAAAGTTTCACCTAAATATCTTGTCCGTGAAGACGTATAAAAAATACACAAACGTTTTTCGTCATAAATATGACCGGATCAACGTTGGCCAACACTTACCGTTTTCGACGAAGCATTAAATTACGGACACATGAGGATTGATATGAACCAATAATACTGATGAAATTGACACCTCGAATATTGACGTCATTTAACTCGAAGCCGGTTTATTAGAACAAAAAATTAGCGATTCGGCCGAAAAAAAGTTGTTTCGAAAACTCATCAAAATTTTTTTGTACGTTCTTATTGTTCTCGAGATAGAACGTACAAAGTCACCTTAATATCTTGTCCGTAAAGACGGATAAAACATACACAAACATTTTTCGTCATAAATATCACCGAATCAATGGTGGCCGACGCTCACCATTTTAGACGAATAGGAGGCAAGAATTTACTAACGGACACTTGAGAATTGATATGAACCAATAAAACTGATGAAATTTTTACCTCGAAAATTGACATCGTTCAACTCGAAGCTGTTTAATATAACATTTGACCAAAAAATTTACGATTCGGCCGAAAAAAAGGTGTCTCGAAAACCAGTCAAAAATTGTATGTACGTTCTTAATGTTATGGAGATCGAACATACAAAGTTTCACATTAATATCTTGTCCGTAAAGACAGATAAAAAATACACAAACGTTTTTCGTCATAAATATGATCGGATCAACGGAGGCTGACACTCACCATTTTTGTCAAATAAGAGCCAAGCATTAAATAACGGACACATGAGGATTGATATGAACCAATAAAACTGATGAAATCGACACCTCGAATATTGACGTCATTTCACTCGAAGCCGGTTTATTAGAACAAAAAATTAGCGATTTGCCGAAAAAAAGTTTTTTCAAAAACTCATCAAAAATTTTATGTACGTTCTGTTGTCGAGATCGAATGTACAAAGTTTCACCTTAATATCTTGTCCCTAAACACGGATAAAATATACACAAACGTTTTTCGTCAAAAATAGCACCGCATCAATAGTGGCCGACGCTCACCGTTTTCGACGAATAGGAGGCAAGAATTTACTAACGGACGCTTAACGATTGATATGGACCAATAAAACTGATGAATTTTTCACCTCGAAAATTGACGTCGTTTAACTCGAAGCCGTTTAATATAACATTTGACCAAAAAATTAGCGATTCGGCCGAAAAAAAGTTTACTCGAAAACAAGTCAAAAATTATATGTAAGTTCTTAATGTTGTGGAGATCGGACGAACAAAGTTTCACCCAAATATCTTGTCCGTAAAGACGGATAAAAAATACACAAACGTTTTTCGTCATAAATATAACCGGATCAACGTTGGCCAACACTTACCGTTTTCGACGAAGCATTAAATAACGGACACATGAGGATTGATATGAACCAATAATACAGATGAAACTGACACCTCGAATATTGACGTCATTTAACTCGAAAGTCGGTTTATTAGAACAAAAAATTAGTGATTCAGTCGAAAAAAAAGTTGTTTGAAAACTCATCAAAAAATTTTATGTACGTTCTTAATGTTGTCGAGATAGAACGTACAACGTCACCTTAATATCTTGTCCGTAAACACGGATAAAACATACACAAACATTTTTCCTCATAAATATAACCGCATCAACGGAGGCCGAAGCTCATCGTTTTAGACGAATTGGAGGCAAGAATTTACTAGCGGACGCTTGAGGATTTATATGAACCAATAAAACTGATGAATTTTTCACCTCAAAAATTGACGTCGTTTAACTCGAAGCCGTTTAATATAACATTTGACCAAAAAATTAGATATTCGGCCGAAAAAAAGTTGACTCGAAAACAAGTAAAAATTACATGTACGTTCTTAATGTTGGGGAGATCGGACGAACAAAGTTTCACCTAAATATCTTGTCCGTAAAGACGGATAAAAAATACACAAACGTTTTTTCGTCATAAATCAACCGGATCAACGGTGGCCAACACTTATCGTTTCGACGAGGCATTAAATAACGAGACACATGAGGATTGATATGAACCAATAAAACTGATGAATTTTTCACCTCAAAAATTGACGTCGTTTAACTCGAAGCCGTTTAATATAACATTTGACCAAAAAATTAGCGATTCGGCCGAAAAAAAGTTGTCTCAAAAACCAGTCAAAAATTGTATGTACGTTCTTAATGTTATGCAGATCGAACGTACAAAGTTTCACATTAATATCTTGTCCGTAAGGACGTATAAAAAATACACAAACTTTTTTTGTCATAAATATGACCGGATCAACGGAGGCTGACACTCACCGTTTTTGTCGAATAAGAGCCAAGCATTAAATAACGAACACATGAGGATTGATATGAACCAATAAAACTGATGAAATCGACACCTCGAATATTAACGTCGTTTAACTCGAAGACGGTTTATTAGAACAAAAAATCAGCGATTTGGCCGAAAAAAAGTTGTTTCGAAAACTCATCAAAAATTTTATGTACGTTCTTAATGTTGTCGAGATCGAACGTACAAAGTTTCACCTTAATATCTTGTCCGTAAACACGGATAAAACATACACAAACGTTTTTCGTCATAAATATCACCGAATCAATGGTGGCCGACGCTCACCATTTTAGACGAATAGGAGGCAAGAATTTACTAACGGACACTTGAGAATTGATATGACCCAATAAAACTGATGAAATTTTTACCTCGAAAATTGACGTCGTTCAACTCGAAGCTGTTTAATATAACATTTGACCAAAAAATTAACGATTCGGCCGAAAAAAAGTTGTCTCGAAAACCAGTCAAAAATTGTATGTACGTTCTTAATGTTTTGGAGATCGAACATACAAAGTTTCACATTAATATCTTGTCCGTAAAGACGGATAAAAAATACACAAACGTTTTTCATCATAAATATGGCCGGATCAACGGAGGCTGACACTCACCATTTTTGTCAAATAAGAGCCAAGCATTAAATAACGGACACATGAGGATTGATATGAACCAATAAAACTGATGAAATCGACACCTCGAATATTGACGTCATTTAACTCGAAGCTGGTTTATTAGAACAAAAAATTAGCGATTTGGCCGAAAAAAAGTTTTTTCAAAAACTCATCAAAAATTTTATGTACATTCTTAATGTTGTCGAGATCGAACGTACAAAGTTTCACCTTAATATCTTGTCCGTAAACACGGATAAAACATACACAAACGTTTTTCGTCAAAAATAGCACCGCAACAATAGTGGCCGACGCTCACCGTTTTCGACGAATAGGAGGCAAGAATTTACTAACGGACGCTTAAGGATTGATATGAACCAATAAAACTGATGAATTTTTCACCTCGAAAATTGACGTCGTTTAACTCGAAGCCGTTTAATATAACATTTGACCAAAAAATTGGCAATTTGGCCGGAAAAAAGTTTACTCGAAAACAAGTCAAAAATTATATGTAAGTTCTTAATGTTGTGGAGATCGGACGAACAAAGTTTCACCTAAATATCTTGTCCGTAAAGACGGATAAAAAATACACAAACGTTTTTCGTCATAAATATGACCGGATCAACGTTGGCCAACACTTACCTTTTTCGAGGAAGCATTAAATAACGGACACATGAGGATTGATATGAACCAATAATACTGATGAAATTGACACCTCGAACATTGACGTCATTTAACTCGAAGCCGGTTTATTAGAACAAATAATTAGCGATTCGGCCGAAAAAAAGTTGTTTCGAAAACTCATCAAAAATTTTATGTACGTTCTTATTGTTGTCGAGATAGAACGTACAAATTTACCTTAATATCTTGTCCGTAAAGACGGATAAAACATACACAAACATTTTTCGTCATAAATATCACCGAATCAATGGTGGCCGACGCTCACCGTTTTAGACGAATAGGAGGCAAGATTTACTAACGGACACTTAAGGATTGATATGAACCAATAAAACTCATGAAATTTTTACCTCGAAAATTGACGTCGTTCATCTCGAACCTGTTTAATATAACATTTGACCAAAAAATTAACGATTCGGCCGAAAAAAAGTTGTCTCGAAAACCAGTCAAAAATTGTATGTACGTTCTTAATGTTATGGAGATCGAACGTACAAAGTTTCACATTAATATCTTGTCCGTAAAGGCGGATAAAAAATACACAAATGTTTTTCGTCATAAATATGACCGGATCAACGGAGGCTGACACTCACCATTTTTGTGGAATAAGAGCCAAGTATTAAATAACGGACACATGAGGATTGATATGAACCAATAAAACTGATGAAATCAACACCTCGAATATTAACGTCGTTTAACTCGAAGACGGTTTATTAGAACAAAAAAATTAAGCGATTTGGCAGAAAAAAAGGTTGTTTGAAAACTCATCAAAAAATTTTATGTACGTTCTTAATGTTGTCGAGATCGAGCGTACAGAGTTTCACCTTAATATCTTGTCCAGTAAACACGGATAAAACATACACAAAGCGTTTTTTCGTAAAAAATAGCACCGCATCAATAGTGGCGAGCGCTCACCGTTTTTCGATGAATAGGAGGCAAGAATTTACTAACGGACGCTTGAGGATTGATATGAACCAATAAAAATTGATGAATTTTTCACCTCGAAAATTGAGCGTCGTTTAACTCAAAGCCGTTTAATATAACATTTAACCAAAAAAATTAGCAATTTGGCGGAAAAAAAGTTTACTCGAAAACAAATCAAAAATTATATGTAAGTTCTTAATGTTGTGGAGATCGGACGAACAAAGTTTCACCTAAATATCTTGTCCAGTAAAGACGGATAAAAAAATACACAAAGCGTTTTTAGTCATAAATATGACCCGGATCAACGTTGGCCAACACTTACCTTTTTCGAGGAAGCATTAAATAACGGACACATGAGGATTGATATGAACCAATATACTGATGAAATTGACACCTCGAACATTGGCGTCATTTAACTCGAAGCGGTTTATTAGAACAAATAATTAGCGATTCGTCGAAAAAAAGTTGTTTCGAAAAACTCATCAAAAAATTTTTATGTACGTTCTTATTGTTGTCGAGATAGAGCGTACAAATTTACCCATAATATCTTGTCCGTAAAGAGCGGATAAAAACATACACAAACATTTTTCGTCATAAATATCAGCGAATCAATGGTGGCGAGCGCTCACCGTTTTTAGGCGAATAGGAGGCAAGATTTACTAACGGACACTTAAGGATTGATATGAACCAATAAAACTCATGAAATTTTTACCTCGAAAATTGACGTCGTTCATCTCGAACCTGTTTAATATAACATTTGACCAAAAAATTAACGATTCGGCCGAAAAAAAGTTGTCTCGAAAACCACTCAAAAATTGTATGTACGTTCTTAATGTTATGGAGATCGAACGTACAAAGTTTCACATTAATATCTTGTCCGTAAAGACGGATAAAAAATACACAAATGTTTTTCGTCATAAATATGACCGGATCAACGGAGGCTGACACTCACCATTTTTGTGGAATAAGAGCCAAGCATTAAATAACGGACACATGAGGATTGATATGAACCAATAAAACTGATGAAATCAACACCTCGAATATTAACGTCGTTTAACTCGAAGACGGTTTATTAGAACAAAAAATTAGCGATTTGGCCGAAAAAAGGTTGTTTCGAAAACTCATCAAAAATTTTATGTATGTTCTTAATGTTGTCGAGATCGAACGTACAGAGTTTCACCTTAATATCTTGTCCAGTAAAGCACGGATAAAAACATACACAAACGTTTTTCGTCAAAAAATAGCACCGCATCAATAGTGGCGAGCGCTCACCGTTTTCGATGAATAGGAGGCAAGAATTTACTAACGGACGCTTGAGGATTGATATGAACCAATAAAATTGATGAATTTTTTCACCTCGAAAATTGGCGTCGTTTAACTCGAAGCCGTTTAATATAACATTTGACCAAAAAAATTAGCGATTCGGCAGAAAAAAAGTTTACTCGAAAACAAGTCAAAAAATTATATGTAAGTTCTTAATGTTGTGGAGATCGGACAAACAAAGTTTAACCTAAATATCCTGTCCAGTAAAGACGTATAAAAAAAATACACAAAGCGTTTTTAGTCATAAATATAACGGATCAACGTTGGCCAGCACTTACCCGTTTTCGACGAAGCATTAAATTACGGACACATGAGGATTGATATGAACCAATATATGCGATGAAATTGACACCTCGAATATTGAGCGTCATTTAACTCGAAAGTCGGTTTATTAGAACAAAAAAATTAGCGATTCGGCAGAAAAAAAAGTTGTTTGAAAACTCATCAAAAAAATTTTTGTGTACGTTCTTATTGTTGTCGAGATAGAGCGTACAAAGTCACCTTAATATCTTGTCAGTAAAGACGGATAAAACATACACAAACATTTTTCGTCATAAATATCACTGAATCAATGGTGGCGAGCGCTCACCATTTTAGGCGAATAGGAGGGCAAAGACATTTACTAACGGACACTTGAGAATTGATATGAACCAATAAAAGCGGTGAAATTTTTACCTCGAAAATTGGCGTCGTTTCAACTCGAAGTCATTTAATATAACATTTGACCAAAAAAATTAGCGATTCGGCAGAAAAAAAGTTGTCTCGAAAACCAATCAAAAAAATTTGTATGTACGTTCTTAATGTTATGGAGATCGAACATACAAAGTTTCACATTAATATCTTGTCAGTAAAGACGGATAAAAAAATACACAAAGCGTTTTTCGTCATAAAATATGACCGGGATCAACGTTGGCCGACGCTCACCGTTTTCGTACGAAGCATTAAATACACGGACACATGAGGATTGATATGAACCAATAATGCGATGAAATTGACACCTCGAATATTGGCGTCATTTAACTTTCGAAGCCGGTTTATAACATAGAACAAAAAATTAGCGATTAGGCAGAAAAAAAGTTGTTTCGAAAACCCATCAAAAATTTTATGTACGTTCTTATTGTTGTCGAGATAGAACGTACAAATTTACCTTAATATCTTGTCCGTAAAGACGGATAAAACATACACAAACATTTTTCGTCATAAAATATCACCGAATCAATGGTGGCGGCGCTCACCGTTTTAGGCGAATAGGAGGCAAGATTTACTAACGGACACTTAAGGATTGATATGAACCAATAAAACTCATGAAATTTTTACCTCGAAAATTGACGTCGTTCAACTCGAACCTGTTTAACATAACATTTGACCAAAAAATTAACGATTCGGCCAAAAAAAAATTGTCTCGAAAACAAGTCAAAAATTGTATGTACGTTCTTAATGTTATGGAGATCGAACGTACAAAGTTTCACATTAATATCTTGTCCGTAAAGACGGATAAAAAATACACAAATGTTTTTCGTCATAAATATGACCGGATCAACGGAGGCTGACACTCACCATTTTTGTCGAATAAGAGCCAAGCATTAAATAACAGACACATGAGGATTGATATGAACCAATAAAACTGATGAAATCGACACCTCGAATATTGACGTTGTTTAACTCGAAGCCGGTTTATTAGAACAAAAAGTTAGCGATTTGGCATAAAAAAAGTTATTTCGAAAACTCATCAAAAATTTTACGTATGTTTTTAATGTTGTACAGATGGAACGTACAAGTTTCACCTTAATATCTTGTCCGTAAACACGGATAAAACATACACAAACGTTTTTCGTCAAAAATAGCACTGCATCAATAGTGGCCGACCCTCACCGTTTTCGACGAATAGGAGGCAAGAATTTACTAACGGACGCTTGAGGATTGATATGAACGAATAAAACTGATGAAGCCGTTTAATATAACATTTGACCAAAAAATTAGCAATTTGGCCGAAAAAAAGTTTACTCGAAAACAAGTCAAAAATTATACGTAAGTTCTTAATGTTGTGGAGATCGGACGAACAAAGTTTCACCTAAATATCTTGTCCGTAAAGATGGATAAAAATACACAAACGTTTTTCGTCATAAATATGACCCAGCATCAACGTTGGCCAACACTTACCGTTTTTGAAATGAAGCATTAAATAACGAGACACATGAGGATTGTTATGAACCAATAATAATGATGAAATTCACACCTCGAATATTGGCGTCATTTAACTCGAAAGCTGGGTTTATTAGAACAAAAAAATTAGAGATTAGCTAGAAAAAAAGTTGTTTCGAAAACTCATCAAAAAATTTTATGTACGTTCTTAATGTTGTCGAGATAGAGCAGTACAAAGTCACCTTAATATCTTGTCCGTAAAGACGGATAAAAACATACACAAACATTTTTTAGTCATAAATATCACCGCATCAACGGTGGCGGCGCTCACCGTTTTAGTGCAATAGGAGGCAAACATTTCACTAACGCGACACTGAGGATTGATATGAACCAATTAAGCCCGATGAAATTTTACACCTCGAAAATTGGCGTCGTTTAACTCGAAAGCTAGTTTAATATAACATTAGACCAAAAAAATTAGCGATTCGGCAGAAACAAAGTTGTCTCGAAAACTAAAGTCAAAAATTGTATGTACGTTCTTAATGTTATGGAGATCGAGCGTACAAAGTTTCACCTGAATATCTTTTCAGTAAAGATGGATAAAAAAATACACAAAGCGTTTTTACGTCATAAATATGATCGCATCAACGGTGGTCGAGCGCTCACGGTTTTACGTCGAATAAGAGCCAAGACATTCACTAACGGACACATGAGGATTGATATGAACCAATTAAAGCTGATGAAATTGACACCTCGAAATATGGGCGTCGTTTAACTTTCGAAGCCGTTTAATATGACATTAGACAAAAAAATTAGCGATTCGGACGAAAAAAAAGTTGTCTCGAAAAACTCATCAAAAAATTTTTATGTGCGTTCCTAATGTTGTGGAGATCAAAGCGTACATAGTTTCACCTGAATATCTTGTCCCGTAGGGGACGGATAAAAAATAAACAAAGCGTTTTTCGTCATAAATATCACCCGCATCAACGGTGGCGGCGCTCACCGTTTTAGTGCGAATAGGAGGCAAGACATTTCACTAAGCGACACTTGAGGATTGATATGGACCAATTAAAAGCTGATGAAATTCACACCTCGAAAATTGGCGTCGTTTAACTCGAAGCCGTTTAATATAACATTAGACCAAAAAATTAGCGATTCGGCAGAAAAAAAGTTGTCTCGAAAACTCGTCAAAAATTTTTGTGTACGTTCTTAATGTTGTGGAGATCGAGCGTACAAAGTTTCACCTGAATATCTTGTCCGTAAGGACGGATAAAAAAAATAAACAAGCGTTTTTCGTCAAAAATATCACCGCG
Source organism: Catharanthus roseus (assembly GCA_028651295.1). Classification (NCBI taxonomy): domain Eukaryota; kingdom Viridiplantae; phylum Streptophyta; class Magnoliopsida; order Gentianales; family Apocynaceae; genus Catharanthus; species Catharanthus roseus. Next base: position 10,023 of record JAPQWS010000126.1, on the reverse strand, counting down.
ATCAGCGGTGGCGACGCTCACGTTTTCGTGCAATAGGGACAAACATTCACTAACGGACACATGAGGATTGATATGAACCAATTAAGCTGATGAAATTGACACCTCGAAAATTGGCGTCGTTTAACTCGAAAGCCGTTTAATATAACATTAGACCAAAAAAATTAGCGATTCGGCAGAAAAAAAAGTTGTCTCGAAAACTCATCAAAAAATTTTTATGTACGTTCTTAATGTTGTGGAGATCGAGCGTACAAAGTTTCACCTGAATATCTTGTCAGTAGAGACGGATAAAAAATAAACAAAGCGTTTTTCGTCAAAAATATCACAGCATCAGCGGTGGCGGCGCTCACCGTTTTAGTGCGAATAGGAGCCAAACATTCACTAAACGCGACACTTGAGGATTGATATGAACCAATTAAAAGTGATGAAATTTTACACCTCGAAAATTGGCGTCGTTTAACTTCGAAGCCGTTTAATATAACATTAGACCAAAAAAATTAGCGATTCGGTAGAAAAAAAAGTTGTCTCGAAAACTCAGTCAAAAATTGTATGTACATTCTTAATGTTGTGGAGATCGAGCGTACAAATGTTTCACCTGAATATCTTATCCGTAAAGACGGATAAAAAAATAAACAAAGCGTTTTTTCATCATAAATATGACCGCGATCAACGGTGGCGACGCTCACCGTTTTCGTGCGAAGCAGCTAAATAACGCGACACATGAGGATTGATATGAACCAATTAAAAGCCGATGAAATTGACACCTCGAAATATTGGCGTCGTTTAACTCGAAGCCGGTTTATTAGAACAAGAAATTAGCGATTAGTACGAAGAAAAGTTGTTTGAAAACTCATCAAAAAATTTTTATGTACGTTCTTAATGTTGTCGAGATCGAACATACAAAGTTTCACCTGTAATATCTTGTCCAGTAAAGACGGATAAAAAAGATACACAAAGCGTTTTTACGTCATAAATATCACCGCATCAGCGGTTGCGAGCGCTCACCGTTTTTCGATGAATAGGAGGCAAGAATTTACTAAGCGACGCACGAGGATTGATATGAACCAATAAAACTGATGAATTTTTCACCTCGAAAATTGACATCGTTTAACTCGAAGCCGTTTAATATAACATTTGACAAAAAAATTAGCGATTCGGCCGAAAAAAAGTTGACTCGAAAACAGGTCAAAAATTTTTAATGTACGTTCTTAATGTTGTGGAGATCGAACGAACAAAGTTTCACCTAAATATCTTGTCCGTAAAGACGGATAAAAAATACACAAACGTTTTTCGTCATAAATATCAACGCATAAACGGTGGCCGACGCTCACCGTTTCCGTCCAATAGGAGGCAAGCATTCACTAACGGACACTTGAGGATTGAGATGCACCTATAAAACTAATGAAATTGACACCTCGAAAATTGACGTCGTTTAACTGGAAGCCGTTTAATATAACATTAGACCGAAAAATTAGTGATTCGGCCGAAAAAAATGTTGTCTCGAAAACTCGTCAAAAATTTTATGAACGTTCTTGATATCGTGGAGATCGAACATACAAAGTTTCACCTAAATGTCTTTTCCGTATAGACGGATTAAAAAAACGCAAACATTTTTCGTCATAAATATCACCGCATCAACGGTGGCCGACGCTCACCGTTTTCGACGAATAGGTGGCAAGAATTTACTACGGACGCTTGAGGATTGATATGAACCAATAAAACTGATGAAATTTTCACCTCGAAAATTGACGTCGCTTAACTCGAAGCTGTTTAATATAAGATTTGACCAAAAACTTAGCGATTTGGCCGAAAAAAATTGTCTCGAAAACCAGTCAAAAATTGTATGTACGTTATTAATGTTGTGGAGATCGAACATACAAAGTTTCACCTTAATATCTTGTCCATAAAGACGTATAAAAAATACACAAACGTTTTTCGTCATAAATATGACCGGATCAACGGTGGCCGACACTCACTGTTTTCGTCGAACAAGAGCAAACCAATAACGGACACATGAGGATTGATATGAACCAATAAAACTGATGAAATCGACACCTCGAATATTGATGTCGTTTAACTCGAAGCCGTTTAATACAAGATTAGACCAATAAATTAGCGTTTCGACCGAAAAAAATTTTGCTCGAAAACTCATCAAAAATTTTATGTACGTTCTTAATGTTGTGGAGATCGAACGCATAAAGTTTCACTTGAATATCTTGTCCGTAAAGACAGGTAAAAATTAAAGAAACGTTTTTTACATAAATATCACCGCATCAACGGTGGCCGACGATCACCGTTTTCTTCGAATAAGAGCCAAACATTAAATAACGGATTCATGAGGATTGATATGAATCAATAAAACTGATGAAATTGACACCTCGAATATTGACATCGTTTAACTCGAAGCCGGTTTATTAGAACAAAAAATTAGCGATTCGGCCGAAAAAAAGTTGTTTCGAAAACGCATAAAAAATTTTTATGAACGTTCTTAATGTTGTCGAGATCGAACTTACAAAGTTTCACCTTAATATCTTGTCCGTAAAGACGGATAAAACATACACAAACGTTTTTCGTCATAAATATCACCGCATCAACGGTGGCCGTTGCTCACCGTTTTCGACGAATAGGAGGCAAGAATTTACTAACGGACGCTTGAGGATTGATATGAACCAATAAAACTGATGAAATTTTCACCTCGAAAATTAACGTCGTTTAACTCGAAGCCGTTTAATATAACATTTGATCAAAAAATTAGCGATTTGGCCGAAAAAAAGTTGTCTAGAAAACAGTCAAAAATTGTATGTACGTTCTTAATGTTGTGGAGATAAAACATACAAAGTTTCAACTTAATATCTTGTCGTAGAAAGACGGATAAAAAAATACACAAAGCGTTTTTTCAGTCATAAAATATCACCGGATCAACGGTGGTCGGCACTCACCGTTTTCGTCGCAATAAGAGCCAAGCATTAAACTAACGGACATATGAGGATTGATATGAACCAATTAAGCTGATGAAATCGACACCTCGAATATTGAGCGTCGTTTAACTCGAAGCCGTTTAATACAAGATTAGACCAATAAATTGAGCGATTTCGGCAGATAAAAAAGTTTGTCGCGAAAACTCATCAAAAATTTTATGTATGTTCTTAATATTGTGGAGATCGAACACATAGAGTTTCACTTGAATATCTTGTCCAGTAAGAGCGGATAAAAAATAAACAAAGCGTTTTTACATAAATATCACCGCATCAATGGTGGCAGCGATCACCGTTTTCGTGCGACTAGGAGCCAAAGCATTCACGAGCGGACAACTGAGGATTGATATGAACCAATAAAATAGATGAAATTGATACCTCCAAAAATTGGCGTCATTTAACTTTCGAAGCCGTTTAATATAACATTTAGACCAAAAAATTAGTGATTCGAGTAGAAAAAAAAGTTGTCTCGAAAACTCGTCAAAAATTTTTAATGTACGTTCTTAATGTTGTGGAGATTGAACGTACAAAGTTTCACCTTAATATCTTGTCCGTAAAGACGGATAAAACATACACAAACGTTTTTCGTCATAAAATATCAACGCATCAACGGTGGCGGCGCTCACCGTTTTTCGTCCAATAGGGAGGCAAAGCATTCACTAATGGACACTTGAGGATTGAGATGCACCAATAAAACTAATGAAATTAAAACCTCCAAAATTGACGTCGTTTAACTTGAAGCCATTTAATACAAGATTAGATCAAAAAATTACCGTTTCGGCCGAAAAAAAGTTTCCTCGAAAACTCATCAAAAATTTTATGTACGTTCTTAGTGTTGTGGAGATCAAACATAGAAAGTTTCACCTGAATGTCTTTTCCGTGTAGACGGATTAAAAAAACACAAACATTTTTCATCATAAATATCACCGCATCAACGGTGGCCGACGCTCACCGTTTTCGACGAATAGGAGGCAAGAATTTACTAACGGACACTTGAGGATTGATATGAACCAATAAAACTGATGAAATTTTCACCTCGAAAATTGACGTCGTTTAACTCGAAGCCGGTTTATTAGAAAAAAAAATTAGAGATTCGGCCGAAAAAAAGTTGTTTCGAAAACTCATCAAAAATTTTATGTACGTTCTTAATGTTGTCGATATAGAACGTACAAAGTCACCTTAATATCTTGTCCGTAAAGACGGATAAAACATACACAAACATTTTTCGTCATAAATATCACCGAATCATCGTTGGCCGACGCTCTCCGTTTTAGACGAATAGGAGGCAAGAATTTACTAACGGACACTTGAGGATTGATATGAACCAATAAAAATGATGAAATTTTTACCTCGAAAATTGACGTCGTTCAACTCGAAGCTGTTTAATATAACATTTGACCAAAAAATTAACGATTCGGCTGAAACAAAGTTGTCTCGAAAACCAGTCAAAAATTGTATGTACGTTTTTAATGTTATGGAGATCGAACGTACAAAGTTTCACCTTAATATCTTGTCCGTAAAGATGGATAAAAAATACACAAACGTTTTTCGTCATAAATATGATTGGATCAACGGTGGCTGACACTCACGGTTTTCGTCGAATAAGAGCCAAGAATTAAATAACGGACACATGAGGATTGATATGAACCAATAAAACTGAAGAAATTGACACCTCGAATATGGACGTCGCTTAACTCGAAGCCGGTTTATTGGAACAAAAAATTAGCGATTCGGACAAAAAAAAGTTGCTTCGAAAAATCCTCAAAAATTTTATGTACGTTCTTAATGTTGTCGAGATCAAACGTACAAAGTTTCACCTTAATATCTTGTCCGTAAAGACGGATAAAACATACACAAATGTTTCTCGTCATAAATATCACTGCATCAACGATGGCCGACGGTCACCGTTTTAGACGAATAGGAGGCAAGAATTTACTAACGGACACTTGAGGATTGATATGAACCAATAAAACTGATGAAATTTTTACCTCGAAAATTGACGTCGTTCAACTCGAAGCTGTTTAATATAACATTTGACCAAAAAATTAACGATTCGGCCGAAACAAAGTTGTCTCGAAAACCAGTCAAAAATTGTATGTACGTTCTTAATGTTATGGAGATCGAACGTACAAAGTTTCACCTTAATATCTTGTCCGTAAAGATGGATAAAAAATACACAAACGTTTTTCGTCATAAATATGATTGGATCAACGGTGGCTGACACTCACGGTTTTCGTCGAATAAGAGCCAAGAATTAAATAACGGACACATGAGGATTGATATGAACCAATAAAACTGAAGAAATTGACACCTCGTATATGGACGTCGCTTAACTCGAAGCCGGTTTATTGGAACAAAAAATTAGCGATTCGGACAAAAAAAAGTTGCTTCAAAAAATCCTCAAAAATTTTATGTACGTTCTTAATGTTGTCGAGATCAAACGTACAAAGTTTCACCTTAATATCTTGTCCGTAAAGACGGATAAAACATACACAAATGTTTCTCGTCATAAATATCACTGCATCAACGATGGCCGACGGTCACCGTTTTAGACGAATAGGAGGCAAGAATTTACTAACGGACACTTGAGGATTGATATGGACCAATAAAACTGATGAAGGTTTCACCTCGAAAATTGACGTCGTTTAACTCGAAGCCGTTTAATATAACATTTGACCAAAAAATTAGCGATGCGGCCGAAAAAAAGTTGTCTCAAAAACCAGTAAAAACTTTTATGTACGTTCTTAATGTTGTGGAGATTGAACGTACAAATTTTCACCTTAATATCTTGTCTGTAAAGACGGATAAAAAATACACAAACGTTTTTCGTCATAAATATGACCGGATCAACGGTGGCCGACACTTACCGTTTTCGACGAAGCATTAAATAACGGACACATGAGGATTGATATGAACCTATAAAACTGATGAAATTCACACCTCGAATATTGACGTCGTTTAACTCGAAGCCTGTTTATTAGAACAAAAAATTAGAGATTCTGCCGAAAAAAAGTTGTTTCGAAAACTCATCAAAAATTTTATGTACGTTCTTAATGTTGTCGAGATCGAATGTACAAAGTTTCACCTTAATATCTTCTCTGTAAAGACGGATAAAACATAAACAAACATTTTTCGTCATAAATATCACCGCATCAACGGTGGCCGACGCTCACCGTTTTTACGTGCGAATAGGAGGCAAACATTTACTAAGCAGACACTTGAGGATTGATATGAACCAATAAAACTGATGAAATTTTTCACCTCGAAAATTGACGTCGTTTAACTCGAAGCCATTTAATATAACATTAGACCGAAAAATTAGTGATTCGGCCGAAAAAGACTTGTCTCGAAAACTCGTCAAAAATTTTATGTACGTTCTTAATGTTGTGGAGATCGAACATACAAAGTTTCACCTAAATGCCTTTTCCGTATAGACGGATTAAAAAAATACAAACATTTTTCGTCATAAATATCACCGCATCAACGGTGGCCGACGCTCACCGTTTTCGACGAATAGGAGGCAAGAATTTACTACGGATGCTTGAGGATTGATATGAACCAATAAAACTGATGAAATTTTCACCTCGAAAATTAACGTCGTTTAACTCGAAGCCGTTTAATATAACATTTGATCAAAAAATTAGCGATTTGGCCGAAAAAAAGTTGTCTCGAAAACAGTCAAAAATTGTATGTATGTTCTTAATGTTGTGGAGATCGAACATACAAAGTTTCACCTTAATATCTTGTCCGTAGAAACGGATAAAAAATACACAAACGTTTTTCGTCATAAATATGACCGGATCAACGGTGGCCGACACTCACCGTTTTCGTCGAATAAGAGCCAAGCATTAAATAACGGACACATGAGGATTGATATGAACCAATAAAACTGATGAAATCGACACCTCGAATATTGACGTCGTTTAACTCGAAGCCGTTTAATACAAGATTAGAGCAATAAATTGACGTTTCGGCCGAAAAAAAGTTTGCGCGAAAACTCATCAAAAATTTTATGTATGTTCTTAATATTGTGGAGATCGAACGCATAAAGTTTCACTTGAATATCTTGTCCGTAAAGACAGATAAAAATTAAAGAAACGTTTTTACATAAATATCACCGCATCAATGGTGGCCGACGATCACCGTTTTCGTCGAATAGGAGCCAAGCATTCACGAACGGACAACTGAGGATTGATATGAACCAATAAAATAGATGAAATTGATACCTCCAAAATTGACGTCATTTAACTCGAAGCCGTTTAATGTAAAATTTGACCAAAAATTAGTGATTCGGCCGAAAAAAAATTGCCTCAAAAACTCGTCAAAAATTTTTAATGTACGTTCTTAATGTTGTGGAGATTGAACGTACAAAGTTTCACCTTAATATCTTGTCCGTAAAGACGGATAAAACATACACAAACGTTTTCGTCATAAATATCAACGCATCAACGGTGGCCGACGCTCACCGTTTTCGTCCAATAGAGGCAAGCATTCACTAATGGACACTTGAGGATTGAGATGCACCAATAAAACTAATGAAATTAAAACCTCCAAAATTGACGTCGTTTAACTCGAAGCCATTTAATACAAGATTAGATCAAAAAATTACCGTTTCGGCCGAAAAAAAGTTTGCTCGAAAACTCATCAAAAATTTTATGTACGTTCTTAGTGTTGTGGAGATCGAACATAGAAAGTTTCACCTGAATGTCTTTTCCGTGTAGACGGATTAAAAAAACACAAACATTTTTCATCATAAATATCACTGCATCAACGGTGGCCGACGCTCACCGTTTTCGACGAATAGGAGGCAAGAATTTACTAACGGACGCTTGAGGATTGATATGAACCAATAAAACTGATGAAATTTTCACCTCGAAAATTGACGTCGTTCAACTCGAAGCTGTTTAATATAACATTTGACCAAAAAATTAACGATTCGGCCGAAACAAAGTTGTCTCGAAAACCAGTCAAAAATTGTATGTACGTTCTTAATGTTATGGAGATCGAACGTACAAAGTATCACCTTAATATCTTGTCCGTAAAGATGGATAAAAAATACACAAACGTTTTTCGTGATAAATATGATTGGATCAACGGTGGCTGACACTCACGGTTTTCGTCGAATAAGAGCCAAGAATTAAATAACGGACACATGAGGATTGATATGAACCAATAAAACTGAAGAAATTGACACCTCGTATATGGACGTCGCTTAACTCGAAGCCGGTTTATTGGAACAAAAAATTAGCGATTCGGACAAAAAAAAGTTGCTTCAAAAAATCCTCAAAAAAATTTTATGTACGTTCTTAATGTTGTGGAGATCGAAAGCGTACAAAGTTTCACCTGAATATCTTGTCAGTAAGAGACGGATAAAACATACACAAATGTTTCTCGTCATAAATATCATCGCATCAACGATGGCCGGCGGTCACCCGTTTTTAGGCGAATAGGAGGCAAGAATTTACTAAGCGGACACTTGAGGATTGATATGGACCAATAAAGCGATGAAAGTTTCACCTCGAAAATTGGCGTCGTTTAACTCGAAGCCAGTTTAATATAACATTTGACCAAAAAATTAGCGATTCGGCAGAAAAAAAAGTTGTCTCAAAAACTCGGTCAAAAAACTTTTATGTACGTTCTTAATGTTGTGGAGATTGAGCGTACAAATTTTCACTGTAATATCTTGTCAGTAAAGACGGATAAAAAAATACACAAGCGTTTTTACGTCATAAAATATGACCGGATCAACGGTGGCGAGCACTCACCGTTTTTCGTGCAAAAGGGCAAACATTAAATAACGGACACACGAGGATTGATATGAACCTATAAAGCTGATGAAATTCACACCTCGAAAATTGGCGTCGTTTAACTTCGAAAGCCGTTTAATATAACATTAGAACAAAAAAATTAGCGATTCGGCCGAAAAAAAGTTGTCTCGAAAACTCATCAAAAATTTTATGTACGTTCTTAATGTTGTGGAGATCGAACGTACAAAGTTTCACCTGAATATCTTGTCTGTAAAGACGGATAAAAATTAAACAAACGTTTTTCGTCATAAATATCACCGCATCAACGGTGGCGGACGCTCACTGTTTTCGTCGAATAAGAGCCAAACATTCACTAAGCGACACTCGAGGATTGATATGAACCAATTAAAGCTGATGAAATTCACACCTCGAAAATTGACGTCGTTTAACTCGAAGCCAGTTTAATATAACATTAGAACAAAAAAATTAGCGATTCAGTAGAAAAAAAGTTGTCTCGAAAAGCTCGTCAAAAAATTTTTATGTAGCGTTCTTAATGTTGTGGAGATCGAACGTACAAAGTTTCACCTGAATATCTTGTCAGTAAGAGACGGATAAAAAATAAACAAAGCGTTTTTCGTCAAAAATATCACCGCATCAACGGTGGCGGCGCTCACCGTTTTTACGTGCAATAGGAGCCAAACATTCACTAAGCGACACATGAGGATTGATATGAACCAATTAAGCTGATGAAATTTCACACCTCGAAAATTGGCGTCGTTTAACTCGAAGCCATTTAATATAACATTAGACCAAAAAAATTAGCGATTCGGTAGAAAAAAGATTTGTCTCGAAAACTTCGTCAAAAAATTTTTATGTACGTTCTTAATGTTGTGGAGATCGAGACGTACAAAGTTTCACCTAAATATCTTGTCGTATAGGGACGGATAAAAAAAAATAAACAAAGCGTTTTTCGTCATAAAATATCACCGCATCAACGGTGGCGAGCGCTCACCGTTTTTCGTGCGAATAGGGAGGCCAGACATTTCACTAAGCGACACTGAGGATTGATATGAACCAATTAAAGCGATGAAATTCACACCTCGAAAATTAACGTCGTTTAACTCGAAAGCCGTTTAATATAACATTAGACCAAAAAATTAGCGATTTGGCGAAAAAAAAGTTGTCTCGAAAACTCGTCAAAAAATTTTATGTACGTTCCTAATGTTGTGGAGATCGAGACGTACAAAGTTTCACCTGAATATCTTGTCAGTAAAAAGCGGATAAAAAAATAAACAAAGCGTTTT